>PVHY01002165.1:58755-85846 GCA_004024945.1 Uropsilus gracilis | reverse complement strand
GAAGAGCAGCATATTTGGCGTTGTGTTTGTCTTGATGTATATTTCAAAGACTTCAGTTACAGTAAGGCCTGCTGCGTTGGCTCCGTGGCAGCAGAGAAACTGTCTCATGTGCCCCTTGTAGACAAATTTATCTATTTCCTTTCACAATAACAGCATTTCATGAACTTTAATCCCTGATCATTTCCAAAAGGCCTGCCTTCTTGAGTCATGGATTAATATACAATGTTCTGCCCTGGAGATGATTTTGGATGCCCTAAAAACTGCCAAATATTAATTACATGACTGGATTCTCTGTCCGAACGAGGCAAGGGGTGAGTGGTTCTCAAGGGAGCCCGCCATCGAAAAAATGAAAGCCGCCTTGGTGGGCTGTGGGAGCCTTGCTGAATTCTTGCTGCGGGAAATAATTGAAACCCGTAGCTCCCCTTCACATTGCCTGCTTCTCGACACCCAGGACTATTCTTTGATGGGGCCTTTTCCCCCGTCCACGTGTAATATTAACAGAGGGATGTTGGGACAGAGAAGTTCTAAGCTCTGGTTTTAACCTGTTTTTCTCAGTAGATCAGAATGGATAATACTGTCATGTTAGCCATTGTTCTATCTCTAGGCTCAGATTGTGGGACATAGTCGCTTCATTCTTCTCAGAGGTCAGGGTGTGTGATACCCTGTTATTTGCATGTATCCCTACTTTCTTTCTGAGGGTTACATGACTGTTGCTGTCTGTAACTACTCAGACAGACTTTCAGTTTCTTGCAACATGTTCTCACCTTCTCAACATAGAGACTCTTGTTTCCTCTCCAAAAAATAATACCCCATGAACCTCTGAAAAGATTCTTGGATGGCCAGAGTATCAAGGGCAATAAAGCCAAAGCAATAACCAACCCTGGGATTCTGAGTGTGGAATGGGCCTGCTGCACAGGAACTGGGCACAGTGGCCTCTAGGAGGACTGTCCATGAGCTGGTGGTGGATGTGGTGTGGCCACAACACCTAATGGGGAGATCCTGTACCTCTAAATCATATACAGTAGTGTGGCCCAGGAATATTTCGATTTTAAAAAAAGTTCATGGCAAGAAACAGTAACCAAAACAAAAGAAACCAAACTAAATGGGGGGGGGGGGGAATTGCCCTCTATACAAGTGATAAGATTCTAATAACAAAGATCCAAAAGGAAAACACATAGCTTAACAAAATCAAAGCAAAAAGCCCAGTCAAAAAATGGGAAAAGAACTCAAAAGACACTTTTCCAAAGAGAAAATGCAAATGACCAACAGGCATATGAAAAAATGCTTAACACCACTAATAATCAGGGAAATACAAATCAAAAGCCCACTGAGATAACCTCTTCACCAGTAAGAATGCCCATATTAAAAAAAAGGGGGGGGGGGATGTAAACTGGTCCAGCCCCTTTGGGAAGCTGTGTGGAGGACCCTCAAGCTACTAAAAATGAAACTATCATTTGATACAGCAGTTCCACTTCTAGGAATCTACCCAAAGGTGATAAAAACTCTAATCCAAAAAGACACCTGTCCCTGGATACTTATTGTAGCACTATTTGCAATACCCAGGATATGGAAACAAACCAAATACCCCCAAACAGATGAATGGGTCAGAAAGTTGTGGTCTGTGTACACAATGGAATATTATCCATCAATCAAAAAAGACAAACATGTCTTTTGCAGCAACATAGATGGAGCTAGAAGGAATTGTGTTAGCAGAAATAAGCCAGAAAGAAAAAGAAAAATACGAGATGGTCTCACTAAGGAATACAGGGAAAACAAACAAACAGATGGACGAGAAAAATTTAAAATTGTCAGCCAAACTGAAGCATAGAGCAAGAGAGGGAGAGGAGGGTAAAATCAGGGGAGGGATGGGCATAAGAGATTAAAATGGTTCACGGGTGTTAAGGTGGTAGGAGAACCTTGGGGTAGACAATGATGTAATACATATATATATATGTGTGTGTGTGTGTGTGTGTGTGTGTGTGTGTACAATCAATTTTTAAAAGTTCATTTTAAAAAAGTTAAGTGGCTCAGTAATTGAAATCAGGGCCTACAAAGATTGAAATATTATATGAGACCCAGTTAATAAATGGACAATTATTCCCACCACTTCTCCATTGAAAACACAGGCTCTCTAGTGCTTTGAAAAGGTAAGGCTTTTGTTGGCATGCCCAATAAAGAAAGTCTGTAGAATGATTTTTTACTGTAAAAACACTGAAAAAAAATTAAAGGAAATAACCTCTGAATTCCAGTCGTGCATGACGAAAGGATACATAATGTACAGGCAGACGCGAGGACGCATATTTTCTGGGGGGAAAATAGATCCTCTGCACCAAAATTCAAGAAGTAAATGACCAGAAATGAAATTAAATCTATAAAATATTTTATTTCTTTTGAGAGTTAACATACCCATAAAACTAGTGGCAATTGGCCTTTAGTTGAATTGCTGTATAATTTGCCATTTTGCCAAAGTTACTGTGAAAAATGAAGAGAATTTGCTCTTCTTAATGTTCTACATAAATTCTGAAATGAATCACAAGTTATATTACCTGAAAACAGAGTGAATATGAAAGGTAATTGCTAGACCGTTATTTCTCAGGCTAATATAATATCCTCACACAAATTTTGTATTGGGGAGATTACATTCCATCTGTAGTTGTCATTCCCATTGTTTTTGTCAGATCAGTCCCGAATTCAGTTTCTTTGCTGCTGTAGACTTGCATTTCTCAACCTGATGCTACTAACACTCAAGCTGAAAAACCTCTGTTGTTGGCCTCATTTCATATAGGGTTGGGTCTTTGGCAGCAGCCCTGGCCTCTAACCACAGGATGCCAGCAGCACCCCTCCTCTGGTCGTGCCAGTCAGATGTGCCTGGGGTAGAAGCAGACAAAGCTGTAACACTACATCTGATCTTCCCTTTTTAAAATTCAATTTTAAAATTATTTTGTTTTTCATTTTTAAATAATTTGTCATTCATTCATGTTGGAAAAATCTGAAATAGACATTGCATTTGCTTTCCCAAGAACTTGAAAGAGTACTTTCGTAAGGTTGAACATCTAAGTTTCATTAATAAAAAATATTACTCTTGGCCATTCTCAAATACTTCACATCTAGACATCATTAAGAATAAGTCACAGGGAGTGACTGAGAAAAATGAAATTGCTTTTGATGGTGCATTTATAGTAAAGCAATTCTATTGTCATAGAAGCTATTAGTCGTTAACCTGATTCTCAGACATAAAATGAACACATATCAAGTATTTCTTTCATTCAGCACAAGTGTTAAACAGGCCCACAGAACAATGAGAAACTATGTACTCATAGTTAAACAAATCTTAGACACAGAACTAATACATGCTTTTTGGAAGGCAATAGATAATAATGTTGAGGGCAGTTAGTAATAGAGAGAAATTCTTTGCATCCCTACAAGATAGAAGGCCACAGTTAATAGAGAACTTCACTAAGCATTAAGCTTTGAGTCAATTCCTTTGATAATGTGTGAACATTTCTTCAGAGAGGCAGAACTGTTTATCCCTCAACCACCACACGCAATTGTCGCTTCTCTACTTTTCTTTTTTTCTTCCTTCAAGGAAATGTCTTTTCCCCCACATCTCTCTATCCACCTCTGAAAAAAACATATCGAATAAGCAGTATCTTATAAACACATATATTTTCCACACCCCAAAATGTGTCATCCGTTATCTGTCAATTACTGAATCTCATATAGAAAATATTATATAAAAACAAGTATACAGTACCACTACAATACCAAAATAATACAATAAATCTTGGTACATGACCTGGCTTAAATGAAATACACAAAGTACTAAAATCACATCTGAAAACTAGACATTTAGTAAATGTGGAATATAATTAGAACACCTTCCTCACAAAATGCTTTTATTAAAATTGTGTTAAGTTGATGAAAATGTAGAATTACTTCCGAGGTAAAAATGAACTAATTGATCAAGATCTGACTCTACCATCATTCAGTTTTTATATTTGATTTAAATTCATCCTTTCTCATAGGAAAAGTGGAACGATAAAAGAAGGAAATGAAAGGAGTAATTCTGATCAGTTAGACATTGTATTAAAAAAAGATCCTTCAAAAGAAATAATAGCAGTATATAGATTGTGTGTATGTACATATGTGTATGTACATATATATGTATGGACACAGCTTCTTAACCCATCATCTAGGTTTTTTCCATAATTTGGCTATTGTGATTAATGTTTCAATGAACATAGGAAAACGTGTGCCTTCAAATGGTGGGTTTTGCATTTTTCAGGTAGATATGCAGGAGTGGAATTGCTGAGTCCTATGTCTTGGTGATTTCTAATACTTTGAGAAATGTCCATCCTGATTTCCATGGGAACTAGGCCAGTCTACGTTTCCCCCAGCAGTATCTAAAAATTCTTTTGTCTCTACACCATCAACAACATTTCCATTTCCAGTATTTTTGGGAAGGACCATTCTCATTTGTCATTTGCAACAACACAGATGAACCTGGAGGGTTTTTGTGTTAAGCAAAATAAGTCAGAAGTACAAAGACAGAGACCAGATAATCTCACTTGTGGGGGAATAGAGACACAAAGCAAAGGAACAGACTAAATGGAACCAAATGAACCTGAGGAATCTGGCTGCAGAATAGATGCTGCAGGGGGAAGGGGGTGGGGGGGAGCACAGGGGACTGGGAGGGAGGACTCTGGGCCCCTGTGTCATGGTTGTGGTGTGCTGACATGCATCTAAAGAGAGGTGAGCCTCTGCCCCTGAGTCCTACGTGGTTAATCCAGCATTAACTCAATGAAAAATAATATTTCAAAAAAGTAGATTTGAGATCTTTGTAAAACAGCCTCTATAAGGACGTATGCCAGAGTATGTGCTACTCAGAAATCTGTCTTGGGCTTCAGCTGTCATTACCATTGAGCTGCACGACTGTTTTCATTCCATTGTGAGCACCAACACCAACCCTTCCTTAAATGTGTGTCCTTTATCCTTCTCTTCAAGGCCCATCCCCCTCCATGAAGGAAGAAGCTGAGGGTCATAGACACACTAAATAGCAAAATATCTTTACATTTTACTCCTTGTTTAAGTAAGAAATAGACACACGTCTTGATGTCTTTTTGGTTTCTGGCCTCATTCAACTTGTCCCACAAATTAAAACTTTTAATAAGCAGGAGGCCAAATGACAGTTCTACCACCCTTTTTTTGCCACCTGGCGGTGTCTCGCCACCTTGTCTGATCTGCTTCATCCAAGGTAGCACATGCCCGTCTGGACTCGATGAGGATGCACACAGCACAGCCCAAGACTCCTGCTGCATCTTGGGAGAGGATGTTTGTGGCTGAACTTATTAAAGGTCATTTCTGTGGAAGCAAAATACATTTCAAAGCTGTTAGAAGATCATCAGAGACTGTAGATGAAAAATTTCAGAAAGAATCACCTCTTCTCTCTCCAAAACTCTATCTCTGTTTATTTCCCTGGTGAGGACTTCACAGGGACAAAGCGTGCACAACCTTCCCGTTCCAGTTGGTCCAGCCTTTCCGTGGGGCGCCTCCCGGCTTTATATAACAGTATTCTTCTGATATTTTTAAGTGCTTCCTTTTAACAGTTCCAAGAATACAGCAGTTAATTTCCCATTGCATTTATCTCACTCTGAAATTTAGGTTAGTCATGGAGTTAGGGTTTCATTTGTCATTTTGTAAAGGAGGTCACATCATGTGGCTGCATTAAATTTAGGTTGTACTTGGATGTTCTGGGTTGACGTATTTTCTGAGTTAAGTGAATTATCTTTTCTGCTTTTTTTATGACCTTCTATATCCTCTAAGTCTAGTCCTACTCTAAGGAGGAGTGTGGAAATGGGCTGACCCTTGGAGACTGAATGCAAGGACATCTGCACCCATTGGCTGTTCGGCTTCTTGCAGGAGAGAGTTTGTCTGATGGGGTGGAATTTGGGAGGCTATTTTCAGTACCCATTGTTCCTTAGGGCATTACCTCCCAATCAGGAAGTTTTATTAATTTATTTATGTTTTTATTTTTTTTATTTTATATATTTTACATCATTGTCAACCCGAAGTTCTCCCACTACCTTATCACCTGTGAACCATCTTAATCTCTTGCCCATCCCTCCCCTGATCTTACCCTCCCCCTTAGCTCTATGCTTCAGTTCTGGTGACAGTTTTCTTGTCCATTTGTTTGTTTTTTTTCCCTCTATCCTTCATTTACGTGAGGCCATCCAGTATTTCTCTTTTTCTTTCTGGCTTATTCCTGCTAACATGATTCCTTTTAGCTACACCCGTGTTGCTGTAAATGATATGTTTGTCTTTTTGATTGATGAATAATATTTTATTGTGCACATACACCAGAAATTTCTGACCCATTCATCTGTTTTGGGGCATTTGAGTTGTTTCCATATCCTGGCTATTGTAAATAGTGCTGCAATAAACATCCCAGTACAGGTGTCCTTTTTGTGTCCTTTGAGTAGATTCCTAAAAGTGGGCCAATCAGGCAGGTTTAAAACCAGACTTCTTCATCATCTGACAGTTGCGGATAGTCAGGAACCTCAGCATGATCATAGCCTGTAGGCCGATCCAGTTTCTTGCAAGATCCTGCCTCTCAGTCCCAATGGGAGCTGGAAAAAGTACTGAAGCACCTAGATATGGGAGTGAGCATCCACTGTAGGCTTCTGTACTGCCCCACCTATGCTGTTCATAGGCCTGTGACCTCTTGGGAGCTTCCCCTAGGCTGATTATAGGGGGACAAATTTGATACCCCAAAATATATATTTTTGGTATAAGGATTATTTTAAGCTGATCATTTTTGAGGAACAGAGGAGTTGGGCAGTTTTTGTTTTACCAAAGGATGTAAATGGCCTGTGCTAGGAAGAAAACAATTGTCAGAGGTCATAACCAAGGGTATTAGCTGGCTGTGGGAGACTCCTGCTCATTCAGAGTCCTCTCTCTGTCCTTTCGTCTTTACGTGGCACAGCGAATGTGATGACTGAGGATTTAGATCCTCCCATCTTCCTTTGAAGTATCTGCCTGTCCCTTGAAGCCACAGATCTCTGCCCCCCCCCCCCCACTGTTCAGTCAAGTTCTTGACTATGGGGGAACCTCATGTCTTTTGGGGCCTCCCATGTGTGTGAAATTAAACTTGTTTTTCTCAAGTTAGTCTGTCCTTTATTATAGGGGTTAACTCAGTCTAGACCCCAAAAGAGTTAAAGGGGAAAAAAATGCCCCTCCCCTGCTAGAGGGAAGAGAGAACAGGACATGCCCATGAAAGAAGCCACAGTCCTTTGTGACCAGTGGGAAGAGGTATGTGATTGGCTCCAGCCCTGCACCATGCAGGAGACATAAGGACTCTGGGCAGCTGCATTGTCCCAGCATTTGTGAAGACCTACTAAGTGCTTTACTGGGGTTACCTCCTGCTTCCCCTGGTGCTTTCCAGCAAAGAGCATTATCTCCATTTAGAAAATAGAGGCTCAGAGAAGATCAGGCCTAAATGCAAAGTCACAGTGCCAGTCATTAGGTTGGGCAGCCCGGCTTTCCTCACGGCGGGGCTTTACTACGCAAAGCTGCTCTTTGGACCTATCCTCATTGTTTGCACTGGGACAACAGAGTGGCAACCTTTTCCCCTAAAGCCTTCTTGGCCCATTTCTACTATCCCTGACCATGTGTCCCTCCCACAGAGAGGCCATCTCCCTTTCCCTCACACTAGGGCATTTCAGGCAGTAAGATAAGGCTTGGCTCTGTGGTCATTTTTTAAGCTCTGCATTCTATTCTATTCCACCTTTGGAAAAGCAAAACTCCTTTCTCATACTGCGATAGATACTATGCTGAGGAGCAGAAAGCATGGATTTTAACTTCAGGGAGCCTAAGTCATTTAGAGATGAAACACAGGAAGCAGTTAAAAAGTATTCCTTTTTATCTATTTCAGTAATGCAAGGCCCAGCCCCCTTTTCTTTGACCTAGTAAATTGATGTTTACAGTTGAGGTGACTTCTTCTAGGGCAAAGCAGTCTGTCTTTGCCTCAAGTGTCGTGACAAGTACGATACCTGGGCAGAGAGAGCCAAACGACTGGAATATAAGTTCAATGTGGAAGAGGAAATGGCAGTGTTTGAGCACAGTTCATTTTCCTGGGGCCACTGTCTTAACTTGCCAAATCCCTGTGGAAGTTTCTTTTTGTTTTGTTTTTCTGTTGACATTTCTTTCTTTCTTTTTTTTTTTTTTTTACATTTCTTTCCCATTAAGTCTCAATTTGAGCTCATGAATTCTCCACCCCCAACTCTAGTCATATATACCCCAAAGCCTCACTCTGTATAGGAGCAAAATCTTTATCAAGATTATGCTGGCAGTACCTTTCAGATGGTATAATCTTTACTTATAAATGTATATATTCTTCCTTAAATCCCTCCCCTTTATCTTCATGATTAAGCATAGAAAAACTGGATTTGGGGGTCTTTGCATTTAAATAAGTTCATCTATTATTTAATTATTTTTTAAAAGGCAGCATTCTCATTCTAGTTTTTTGGTTTTTTTTGTCTTTTAAATAAAAGATAAGTTCCATGTAAAGACACTGTTGGGAAGCCTCTACTTTATTGAAGCCAACAATGATTCAACACAGAACATATCATGAGGGAAGCAAATTACCTATATATGGATCCATTTTTATTAACATTCATTACTGAAGAAAATAGTTGTGAGGTATGGCTGACTTGGCATTATTTATATACATCAGAGTTCCAATAAAATGTGAAAGAACATGTCTATGAGGAAAGCAGTCTACCTGCATATTGATTTATCTTTATTAACAATCATCACTGAAAAAAATAGTAAGTTTTGCATTAGAAGAAAAAAAACACGACATTCTGTTACTTTTCAGAGACCTTGTGAGAAGGCTCTCTGATTTGAATGCTATTCCTATCCCTGCTAGATGATGCTTCAGTTTGTTTAATTTTGAAAATATTTGCATTGATGCATTTGGTTTACAACATAAAAGTTTGTATAAGTTTGTATACACACTTGTATGCAAGTTTGCATAAGTTTGTATGCAACCCTGTATGCAGTTTCCTCAAACTGTATACATTTGAGGAATTAACCCTAATGGGTGTATATGCCACACCTCACCATCACTAAGGTGATTCACCACTATCCAGAGGACCACTCACCATTTACCACTATCCAGAGGATGCTCTTCATCTGCTCCTCCCGTCTCCATGCTCTTTCTCCTGGTGTCCGAATCCAGAGAGTTGTTTTTGTTGTGTTTTATTTGTTTCATTTGTTCTATTTCTTTATGTTCCACCAATGAGCGACTTCATTCAACATGTGTCCTCTTTCTGACTTCACTTATGGTGCTTTACCTTCTATCCATGTTTCATCTTTCTTTATAATAGTTGAGTAGTGTTCCAATGTGTGTATATAGCACATCTCCTTTACCCACTCACCCTTCCATGAGTATTTCCATGGACATTTAGGCCATCTTTCTATTTTCTTTGGAGAAGTATCTGTTCAGATCAGCTGCCCATTATTTGATGGGGCCATTTGCTTTTGTTACTGAGGTGTATGAGTTCTTTATATATGGTGACTATTCTCCCCTTGCCAGACATATGAAGTGCGAATTTCTTCTCCTGTTCAGCAGATGCCATGGTGTTTTCCAGTGCCCTCTAGGCTTGGCACCTTTCTTTGCCAGCTGTGCAGACATCAGATGTAAATGAGCATCACAGTGAGTTATAGAGTTGCACAGAATGCATTTTATTCGTGTCTCACTATAAAAGTTCTTCTTTTATCACATACCCATCAAAAACCATGTGATAGTAGAAAATTGACATAAATTACTTATAAATATGTGAAAAGAGCAACTTAAAGCTTCACAATCTTCCCAGCTTGAGTGGGTGCCGGAGGATTGGTCTCTCTGGTGTCTGAATCTGCTAGGCAGTCTTTGCTGAAGCAGAGAGAAAGTAGTTGGTCTCTGCAATAAGAGGTGGGGGGGGGGGTAAAATAGTAATCAAGAAGCTCTTTGACTACTCTTTGGACAATTTCATTAGCATGCTGTGTCACGTTGGCAATTGTTGCTAAATATACTGTACTCAAAAAACCATGGGCCATAACACAAATAAATCTTTGGAAGGGATTGCCAAACATAATGAAAAGCCAGGTGCTATGAAAAATGAATTATTCCTAAGTTAATGGAAAATGGGTTTCAAGGAGTTCACTTTAAGTTCTAAATATATACATATACATCTTACAGAAACAATGTGGGAAAGTAATAATGGGAATATATTCTCCTATGAGGAAAATGTGATCATTATAAGGCAAGCATTAAGAGAATTGGAAAAGTTAGAATTAGAAATTTCATTTTACGTTGGTCAAAGGTAATTTTATGAAACTTTTATTACTCGTTTTTGTGTTTAGCTTTTTATAGATAATGAAAATCTTTGCATTCACTCTATTTTACATGTCTGTACTTAATTCTATAATGTAACCACTATGTAATGAGAACTAAGGAAGTTTAGTTTTAAGAAAATGCTTAGTTTTTAGAATTAAAATTAGCTTTAAACACTTAGATTTAATTAAATAAGCTACAAATTACATATAAAGTTTTTTCTCTTTAGTTTCACCCACCTGGTTGGTACATTACTATTCTACATGAAACAATCTGATTATTCAAGTTATTTTTGAATCATTACTTAAAAATGATCCCTTGCCCACTAAAAAAAGAAAAAAGAATAGTAGGACATAAAGTTTAAGGAAGTTTCTGAATGAGTGATGAACAGACTTTCTGTTAGTATATACCAAGAAAGAGAGAAAACTAATCTTTTATACTCCCTAAGTAAATTAAATGGTATGTTCTTTGGTTATTATTCAAATACATTTCCTATATATTAAAATAATCTTGGTTAAATTTTCAGTTTGAACTTGAAAATTGCCCTGACGCTGGGGAAAGGCTAGTGAAAAATCTCTCTCTGAGAAATGTCTGTTTTTTTTCCTTTATAGTGACATCTTTCAATTCAGTTTTAACATTTACTGTTTTATTAAATAGGTATTTCTTTTAGAAGTAAAATTTACTAGTATTTCTCTCTTTTTGCACAAAGCTGTACTACCCTGATAAATAGTTGCTTTTTAAAAGTATCTATAATGGAAACGTTTTAGTTTTATGAAATACAATATAGGGTGTTTTCTCCTATGATCATACTTTCTGTGTCTTAAGGAGAAAAATCTGCCTTCTCCTAGTTCAAGATGATATTCTCTTCTGTTTTTGTCTCCAGGCATTGTAGCTTTAGTGTTCTCTTTTAACAATATTCTCCTTTGAGTTGGCATTTTGGTCTGGTGTGAAGGAAGAATCACGATTCATTCTTCACGCATGTGTATTTCCAGGTTTCTCTGCCTCATTTATTGAAAGGACATTGCTTTGACACTTTGCTTTCAAAAATCAATTTACTATGTCAGTCTGCTTCTATTTTTGCACTTTTCTCTTTGTCACGTATTGCAGAAATACCCAGCTTCTTGATATTGATGCCTTCCCACAAGTCTTAAATGGAGTCATCTAAGTCCATTTGTTCATTTGGTCAATTTTTCTAACAACACATAGAGGTATGCATGTGCCTTTGTCAAATGTACTTGAAAATAGTCTATGTTCTCATACTATTATAGATGGAATGGCTTTTAAGTTTCAAGTGGTAGTAGCTGTCAACAGAAATTCTACTATATCCTGTGAAGTGACCTCATAGACTGATTTGCTCACTTTGACCCATTAGTTGATGCTATTGTGGATTTGTTAGTATGATCCACATCATTACATGATAATAAAATTTTATTTCTCCGATTATTTTCTTATAAACGTGAAGATGATAATATAATATCCTGGTGAAGAAACGGAAACATGTCTTTGAAAAGGAGTCACACAAAGATACAGAGTCCTCAGAGACAAAAGGTTAAGCCTCTCACCCCACTCTGTAGTTGAGGACCTCTGACTCCAGAACATGCCAGGCTAAATACCCTCTCCTGCTCTCCCAGTAGTGGAAGGTTTGGAGGTAGGGATGGGGGTGGGGGTGGGGACAAACATAACCAGCTTTGAATCATCAACAAGGAATCAGAGATTTGACAGGTCTGATCCACACTGAGAAATCCTTCTGTACCCAGGTTGCTTGCTCCTCCCCAGGTAGCCTGCCATTTTGAAGGAAGATGCTGATGAGCAGTGAGACTTTCCTGAAGGGGCAGAGGATCAGGAAAGCAGCCTGGATACTTCATTGTGACCATAAAAAAATAATTCATTTACTTTTGACAACTGGGATTGCTGCTGTGGAAAGACTTTGTGGTGGGTTATTGCTGTGGTTGAAGGAGAATTGTCACAGGAGGGGAAAAGAGTAATAGTTGCCTCTTCCTCTTCAGCAGAGGAAGAATTTTACTGTTGGAGACAAACCACCAGTTTGTCTGCTCTTTTATACACTGTCTTTGGCTACTTTAGAAAGGGAATCTGACACAGATTATCAAGCATTTACATGTGGGAACTGATGTCTGCTCTGCTCTGGGAAGCAAAGTTTTTAAAGTTGCTGGGGAAACAGGATTGTGCAGGAGGGAGAATTTGAATTTAAACCCATGTGAACAAGGGAGGGAGTAAAATCAGAAGAGGGATGGGTACAAGACATTAAGATGATGGTTCACGGATAATAAGATGTTGGGAGAACCCCAGGTTACACAACGATGTAAATATACATAAATATATATTTATATATACATTATATTTATATAATGTATATAAATATATATATATATTTATATACATTGTATGATAATATAAATATATAAATTATATAATTGTATGAATATATATATGCTATATATATATATACTCCATTGTAAAGAGCCTGAGCCAGTCCTGGAGGGAGCATTCATGTAAGATGGCCTCTCAGAACTGCTGCGAATTAAAGTGTGATGATGAGCTCTCTGCTGCACCATCCATCTGTCATCAGATGTGAGCTTTTCTGGAGGATGGTGCATGGTCATGGACCAGGCAGGTATTTCAGCAGAGGCCATTTTCATGGAGAGACACAACCTTGAGTGTCATCAGCTATCTCAATCCCAAGCTTTTTAAGCAGACACCCCCTCCTGAGGCAGGGATCCAGCTGATCCACCACACCATCCTCTACAGACATCAAAAATATTCAGTTTGTAGGATCTCCACAGTACAGTGGATGAGGGAAGTAATGGTCAGACATTTCATCTTTTGATGGTGTTTTTGTTTTTCTCTTTTTAAACAAGAAATGCTTTTGCTTTTGACCCTTTTTATGTCTTCTTTCATTAAAACCCATGTATTAAAATGTATTTTAGGCAAAGGATAAGTAATATTGACTGTTTTCCTTGACTCAGTGCTGTGCTCTGAAAAAAAATACTTAAAGCTATAATGAATCTTGTATCTGGAAAGTGGGGGAAAAAATCATTGTCTACCCCAAGGTTCTGCCACCACCTTATCAACTTGTGAGCCATCTTAATCTCTTGTGCCCATCCTTCCCTGATTTTATCCCCTTCGCCTTCTTGCTCTGTGCTTCAGTTCTGCTGCTAGCTTTAAGTTCTGCTAATAGCTACTTGTTTCCCCTATATCCCACATTTGAGTGAGACCATCCATTATTTCTTTTTCTTTCTGGCTTATTTCTGCTAACATGATTCCTTCTAGCTCCATCCTTGTTATTGCAAATGATATACATTTGTCTTTTTTGATTGATGAATAATATTCCATTGTGTATATATACCACAAATTTCTGATCTATTCATCTGTTTTGGGGCATTAGGGTTGTATCCATATCCTGGCTATTGGAAATAGTGCTGTAATAAACATCTGGTATAGGTGTCCTTTTGAATTGTATTTTTGTTTCCTTTTGGTACATTCTTAGCAGTGTGATTGCTGGATCAAATGGTAGTTACATTTTTAGTAGTTTGAGGGGCCTCCACACAGTTTTCCAGAGTGACTGGACCAGTTTGCATTCCCACCAGCAGTGCAAAAGTGTTCCTTTTTCTACACATCCATGCCAGCAACAGGTTTTTTTTTTTTTTTTGAGGATTATAACAATGTCATTATCAGATTTAAAAGTTTTTAAAGATTAAAAATAATGTTTAACCCTTGGAGACTCAATATTGTTCAAATGTCCCCAGTAATCTCAGAAATGTCACTTTAACATGCCTTATCTGAATTGGGATCCAGGGGTTGGGGAATGGGTGGGAGTGGTCAGGGAGGAGAGTTGGTGGGGGTAAAACCTGGGTAATACAAAGACGTGAAATATATACATATATATGTATATCAATTATTTAAAATTTAAAAAAAATGAACTGGGATCCAAAAAATTTAGACAGCTCAAATCAGCCCTAAAGTTCATTGGTTTAAATCATCTAAAGATGGCTGTAGTTCTGCAGTATTTCCTGTGTACAAGTCACCTATACGTTTTTTTTACTTGTATTATTTTTGCTATAGCGTTGGTTCATATCAGTGTCTATGTATCAGGAGTAGAGGATCTTCCCCTGAGGCATCATTCCCATCACAGAGACTACACAGTCCTCACATCAGTCCCGTGCCCCCACCCCACTGTGCCCCATCCCCCGCCTCTGACAGCCTTAGTCCTGTGGTCAGCTTTCTAGGGTTAGTTCTTAGTTTGACTTTATCTGACTCTGTGTTTAACTTCTCTGTAGTCCTCAGATAAGCAACACTAGTATGTCTTTCTCCTCCTGACTTGTTTCATGAGCGTCATCCCATCTAGCTCCATCCACGTTGCTGCAGATGGCAAGAGTTCATCTTTTCAGAGTGCTGAGAGGTCTAGAATCATTGTGTCTGTGTGGTACATCTTCCTCACCCAGCCATCTGTTTGCACATTTGAGTTGTTTCCATATGCTGGCAGTTGTAAGTAGTACAGCATTGTACATCAGGGATTGCATGTTTTCCTTCATATTAGTGGGTTTTTGTAGTTTTTTTCCCCCAGGTGCAGTAGATACTGAGGAATGGATTTGCTGGATCCTGGGGCAAATCTATTTTTGATCTTTTGAAAAATCCCCTTGCTGATTTCTATAGAAGTGGGACCAGTATACATTATGAGATGAGAAGGTTCCTTTTTCTCCACATCCTCACCAAAACTTATTATTTCTGGTCTTTTTGATAAGGACAATTCTCACAGGTCTGAGGTGGTAGGTATCTCATGGTGGCTTAGATTTATGTTTCCCTGGTAATAAGTGATGTTGAATATTTTTTCATATGCCTGGTGTTTTCTTTGATGAAATGTCTGTTTAGCTCTTGTGCCCATGTTTTGATTAAGTTATTTGCTTTCTTTTTGTTGAGTTTGTGTTCTTTCTAGATCTTTGATATCAGCCTCCTGTCAGATGATGACCTAATCTCTATTATATATTTATAACATTGATACTAATGTTTAAAATGTGTCACCAAAACTAATGATTTACCTTCTCAGTAAAATCAGGTTATCATCAAGCATCATGCTCTGTTTTGTGCTCTGCACCATTATTTATAAAATTTGTGGAGGTCAAGTGATGGTATCTGGGCCACTGAGATTTAAATGGATAAGATAAAATATGTGGACAGGACTGGACGCTTTAAATTAATATCTTATTTCTGAAAAGGGGCATCTCTTAATTTAGATAGCCCTAAATTACTTGGAAAAAAATTATACTGGGAGATAAAGTGGTTCTTGAAGATTTATCAGATTCAGAACCTACTTCTAAGTCAAGTAGATCTTACCCATATTTTCCACATTTTCTTAAAATTGTTTCAAAAATACACAAAAGTTACAAAGTTATCATTATACTGACCTTATCCATAACTACCCATACATTCATATATCTATATGTTCATCAACTTAGTCTATATTTTGTTAATCATGAAGCAACTTTCAGACCTTAGTATAAATCTACCAATGCTGTATTTTGACATGCATATTCATACCTTTTTATAGTTCTTTTTTTCCTTAGGGCTATACTTACATATAATTTAATACACAAAGCTTATGGGTAGCAAACATAAACTTAAAATACAATAACTATTTGATAAAGTCAAACAATATATGTACTTCTAAAATCCAAACCCCTAATAAGAAATAGAATACTGTCATCACCTCCAAAATTTCCTTCTGCCTTTTCTCAATTCTCCTATGAACCCAAGGGTAATCACTTGTAAAGAGCTGGGCACAGAGTTGTGAGAAAGGATGAACAAGAGAGATTGACATAGTTAAAAGACTGAGCTACTAGAAGCATGGCTGGTAGCAACTTTAAGGTAATTTACTAGGCTTTTTATAGGGTTTAGGCAAGGAGAAAAAAAGGTGGCTAAGAGAATGTTTTATGACTAATTAACTAGGGAATACTAATGGCTAAGGTACAATAAACTTTGGGTAGAACATTAGTTTTTTGTGAGATAATGGTGGGCAGGGGATTTACCCATACATTTTTTGGTAACTTTTAAGGAATGTTTTTTAAGGTAAACATTGGGGGAATGGAGAAGCTGCTTTTTATTCTCTGAATGTTTGTCATGTTAATTTTGTTTTTAGTATTTTGAAGCTAGATAAGATAGTGAAATGAAGTTTTTCTCATTTCACAGCATGAGTCTAGTCCAGTCTCAGCTGGCAACTTCTGACAGTCACTGATTGGAATTTATCTTACACATTTTACCTTTCTGGAACTGCATCTCAGTGAAACCATCCAATATATTCTGTTTTTGTTTAATATTTATTTTGTTCACCATAATTTTTAAGGATTATAAAGTATGCACCTTATATCAGTAGCTGATTCTTTTTTATTGCTGAGTAATATTCTACTATATGAAGATACCTGTTTATCCATTCTCTTATTCTCTAGATACCGCAGATAATTTCACTTTTGTATTTTATGAATAAAGTTGTTATGTATACTTTCATGCAGTGCTTTTTTGTGGGCATATTTTTTCCTTTGGCTAAATGTTCAGTAATGAAATTGTTTGGTCATAGAGTAAATATTATTGATAATCTCTCAGAGTGTACCCAACCTTTTTCAAAAATGGTTCTGTCAATTAGGAGTTTCAGATGATCATCTTTGTCAACATTTGTTTTTGTTTCATTAATTTTAAACATTCTTTTGTACATTCTGGTTTCTCCTGGTTTTAATTTGCATTCCCTAATAATACATTGAATATTTTTGAATGTGTTTCATTGGCTATTCATCTACCTTCCTTTGTAATATTTTCAAATAGTTGGACCTTTATGAAGGGGGACTGGTTGTATATTGTTGTTGTGGTGGTTTGTGTGTGTGTGTGTGTGTGTGTGTGTGTGTGTGTTTGCATGATGGCAAATTATCTTTTTATTGAGTTATAGAATTCTTTCATATTTTGAAGAGTCCTTTGTGGATTTGTTTTCCACATTAAATATATGTATTTTTCTAAATGATACTCTTCCTTTAGCCAAAAAATTTCAGTTTGACAGTCTATAGATTTTTTTCTTTTATGATTGTCATATGATTCCTTTTCATGAAATCTTTACTTACCTTTTAGTTTGAAAGATATACTGTTTTCTTCCAAAAAGAAATTTTAGCTTTTGTATTAAGGTATATTTTCTAACTTAAATTATTAACCATTAATAACTTAACAAATTAATAACTGTGTGATATGGGGTAGTAGCTAGTGTTTTTTGTTTAAATATGTATGTTCATGTATTCCAGGATCCCTTATTGAAAGATATCCCTTAGCCCCCATTCATTTGCTCTGGCATCCTTGCAAAACATCAAATGCCCTTAGAGGTATATGTCTACCTCTGGATTCCCTGATTTGTTCCATTGATTGAGTTACTGTTCCTATCTGTTGATCTAGGAATAGTATTCCTATTTTGTTAAAAGCCTAGGAATCAGGACATATAACTCCTTTAACTCTTTGCTTTTAAAATATTGCTACGAATCCATGGACCTTTATATTTCCATATAATCATCTCTTCCATTTCACAAAAATGACAGCAAGATGATCATGAATTGACTCTACAGAGGAGGGTTATGCCTTAACAATCTTGACCCATCCAGTCCACTAGCATTTCTTTGTTTAAATTTTAATTTCAGGAATATTTTTTCATTTTAAGCATAGTGAATTTTAATGGTCTCTTTAAAATGTAATCCTAATTATTTTATGTTTTTACACAATTATAAAAGTGTTTTATTAATCTCACTTTAAGCACCTCGTTGCTGTTATATAGCAATACAATTGATTATTTTATATTACCCTCATACCTTCCTACTTCACTAAATTAATTTCTTAGTTTCTGGTAGTTGTTTAAAATTCTATAGGTTTGTCAGTGTAAGCAGTTATTCCATCAGTGTGTAGTGACAGTGTAATTTTTCCCCTCTTGTTATGTCTTTAATCCCTTTTTCTTATTGGAATAACTGCACCTTTCAATACAATATTGAATAGATATTTTGAGAATGGACATTATTACCTTGTTCTGTAATTAAAAGGGGATGCATTAATACATCACCATTAAATTTAATGCAAGTGGTTGGTTTTTTATAAATAGCATCGATTGGATTCAGGAACTTCTCTTGCTTTTCTGCATCATAAGAATTGCTTATTTTTAATCATGAGTAAATGCTGAATTTGGTGGAATATCTTTTCTGCACCCATTGAAATATTCATCAACATTTTCTTCTTATAATATTAAGAAAATGAATCAAATTGATTTATTTATCAGTGGTAATCTGGCTTTTCTGGAATAAATCTCACATGGTCATGATGTATTTATTATCTATATTATATCTCATTAGATTCAACTGATTAATATCTCTAAGAGTTTTCCTCCCTGAGTTTATGAGAGCATTAACTGCAGAGTTCTTTTTGACATATCACTGATCATTTTTCAGTATCAAGACTATGGAACCTTAAATACTTAAGTTTGGAATGTCCCCTCATTCACTATTTTTATGAGTGTTTATATAAGATTAGTGTTGGTACTTCTGAAATACTTGACAAACATCTACAGTGAAGCTCTTTGTTTGCATTTTCTCTCTGGAAAGTTTTTGAACTCTGAATTAAATTTTATTATAGATGTGAAAATACTCCGATTTTCTGTGTCATCTTTTCTGTCAGATTCGTGAAATTAGGCTCATTGAAGAATTTGTCTATTTCACCTGATAGTTGACTTTGCTGTGTTCATATTCAGAATATTCTTTCATTATTTTGTTACCTCTGTGGGTTTTATAGCTAAAACTCGATCGTAATTGCTGATAATTTATATATTTTCCCTTTTTTCACTTGATGAAACTAGTGAAATGTTCATAAATATGGTCAATCTTCTCAGAAAACTTTCGAATTACACTGTCTCTATTGTGAGCTTGTTTTCCATTTGTTAGGATTTTTCTCCTGACCTTTATTACTACCTTCCTTCTAATTATTTTGAGTTTGCCTTGCTTTTTCTTTTTTCTTTTTAGAGGTTTTGAAGGTGAAAGGGTTAAGTCTTCAAATTTAAACCTTTTATCTTTTCAGTGTAGGTACTAATTCCTAGCAAAATAAAATCTCATCCCAAGGGATGTGCCCCTGGATGGTAATGGAGCTGGGTCTTGGCCACGATCTTACAGCATTCAGTGTGGTGTTCCTTCTACCGCATCCAGTACCCACTTCCTCTTTTCTACCCAGATGCACAACGTCCTCGTCTCTTAGCTATTTCATTGTGCTCTTAAGGATCAGGACAGGCAAACTGCACATCCTATTCAGAGTACCATGGTTTCTAAAAATAAGTCCTAGCTATTAAATGAATGTTAACAGTGATCAAGACTATCTGGAGCCTATGGAAATGCTTTAAGTGATGAAGCATTTAGAAGTGATTCTACAGCTGGTAAAATCCCAAATATTACCATGTTGGCAAAAAAATTGATAAATTTATGGCAATCCTGGCAGATAAAGATGCTTAGCCAGATCATAACATCAAAAAAAAAAAAGATAAATGGAAAGGTGTATTTGGATCCATGGATATTTTGCTTCCACATGCTCTAGTCACCAAAAGACAAAGTATGTGCCATTTCTTTATAATTACTGGGAAGAACCCATAATGCCCAGGTGAGATGTGCTTCAGCATGTCATCAAAGGAGTCTGCTATGACACTTGGATCAGTTTTGCTGGTAGTTGCCATGTAAAGAATTCATGCTTATCTTTAAGAATTTGTGCTCCTGTTTTAAAAATGAGTGTAACTTGCTAGTGCAGTTCTCAAAATTCCGTTTTGTTTAAGGTTAATTTAGACAAAACATGCAAAATGTTTACTACTTCCTAATACAGCATAGTTTCTCAAATAATTTAGTTCATTGCCCATTTTTTCTTACCATATTAACCATAATTTCTGAGGTTTTAGGTTATCCCTAAGATAACTTCTCTGGGATTCTGTGTTGTTGATACTTTCACAGTTATTGAGTTCATCATAATGTGAACCTATTGTTTTTGTAAGCTGCATTTAGCCCTGATCATTTTAAGGCACTAGTTTTCAACTGAAATTTTTAATTATAAAGTAGCATAAGTCTACCACCTTCTAGCAAGACCATTTTCTGTGTTTAATTCCATGCTGCATTATTCGCCTTTATTGCCATTTTTAGAGAGATTGGTGATTGTTGGCCAGAAAGTATACTCTTAGTTCTCACGAGCATCTTGTACATCCTTTAGGTGATTCTGAATGCTGCAATTGTGAGAGAGAAAAAGGGAAAAGGGGAGGACTGGCACAGTGGAAATATCACAGGGCTAGCAGGAAGTCGAGCCCAATTAAGACTACTCTGACCTTAACTGCACATTGTGCCCTAGGGCAAGTTAATTCATGTTTCTTGGGCTTAATCATCAGCTCTAAGATTTTGTTCATCCTGCTATGTGAACCTTTTGATAGACCCTACAAAGACTCTTGAAAGCTAACACAGTAATTGATGAGAAATAGAACTTGCACTTCATTCACCAACAAAATGTGCATGATTCAGAATTCAAGGAATTTATCTAATCGTAAGGAGGCACCAAAGTCAAGCAACCATACTGAGCTGGTTTGAGTAAAATCCTGATTTTGATTAGTTTGAAGAGCATTGTGTTGGGGAAAGTCTGGAATAAAATGGTGATATCATTGAGGACTCAACTGAAAATTTTACTTTATGTGTAATATTCGGATGAACTCTGAAACTGATGCATAAGTCTGTAGAGCATAATGCTGTAACCTGATTTGTAGTACTCTTTTCACTGTATATCTTATTATACTGATTATTTCCTAGTAAATGTCAGTTTCTTTCCTTTGACCGAGGCACTGTAGAATTTCTGCAGCCTTGAAAATTGTCTTTTAGTGGAAAATTATAGTTTAGTTCTCTGACCAATTATACTAAATAAGTACATGTTTATAAACATTTTTTCCCTAACAATTTGTGTCATCAGATAGTCCTGGCAACTTGACTACAGACTACAGCCTCGCAACCCAAAAATACCAGATGAAAGAGTACTAGATTTTACCTGATAGTACTTATGAAAGTATATTTTCATATTAACATATCAGAGATTAGAATGAAAAGCTGAAGAAAAAAGCCTAAAATTTGAGTCACAGAGAGAAAAATGAGATGCAGTTTTCTGATTAATGTGAAACAGTGAGCTGATAGAAGTCCCATCACTCATGTTCCAAACACATCAGAGGCTGGACCAAATATGTATAATAAATAAGTCAACCAGTTAACCTTTCAATCAATTCAATCTAAAAGGATATATATATAGGTCCCTGTGGGGCCCCCAAAATAGATGAGAGATGCCTTAGATAAAGGAACACCTTTATCTAGTCTCACCCATCTCTGGCAAACCAGAGATGGTTTCAGCAAGTTTCTTCTCTGTGACAGCAGTCCCCTAACCAGGTAGGAATGTCCCACTGGAGAGACATGTCCTTGAAAATAAAGGCGTTTACCTCCACAGGTGTTTTGCTAGGTAATGAATCCCTCCATCCTCCTACCCCACATGCTGTATACCGTGAGATCCTGGGTTTTTTCCTTCCTTACTGCTGCATTGGAATCACTCCTTTACCGGGGTTCTTAAGGGGGCTTGAACTCCTAATTAACAGCTCAGCACATGTTCACTGAGTCCAGGTCTGTGACTCAAGTTCATCTCTGTCTTAGATCGTTATTGTTATCATTCTCTTCCATCCACTCTTCTTTTTTCCACCCGTGACTCCCAACAGGTCCCAATACATTTTTTTTAATTGAAAAAATTGATTTTACTTTTTAAGAGGAATTTTACATTCACAGCAAAATTGAGTTTTCTTATACTCTTTGCCCTCATACAGGCAAAACCAACTTCTAAAACCAGAGGTAGGTTTTGTTATAATCCATGAACCTGCATTGATACATCATCCAAAGTCTAGAGTTTACATTAGTAAACTTCAGTCTTGGTACTGACCAGATACAAAAATTAATCATTAATCACTGACCAGATATAAAAATTAATGCTAAGGCAGGAAGTTGATTTGGTACAAATGTTGAAAGCCAACGAGGATAATCACATTGGTCTAGGAAACTACTATAAAACTTGATGACACTCAAAAGCTTATAAACAGTTAAGGAAACTATCACTAAAGCAAAAAGACAGTTGATGGAAAGATTTGCACATCATATATCTGACAAACTGATATCCAAGATCTATAGCTTAGAATAAAGAAAAATATCCCAATCAAAAAATGGGCAGAAGAGCCATATGGATACTTATTCAAAGAAATTATGCACATGACCAACAGGTACGTGAAAAAATGCTCATCATTCCTTCTCAAGACAAGACAAATCAAGTCCACCATGAGACTCCATGTTATATCTCTGAGAATGAACCATATCAGAAAGACTAGAAATAAGTGTTGGTAAGGACATTCTGTTGGCAGGAATGTAATGTAGATTGGTTCAACACCCATGGGACACAGTATGGAGCTTTGTCAAAATATTAAAAAATATATATCATCTGACCCATCTATATCATCTGACCCAGCAATTTCACGCCTAGGTATCTGACTAAAAAATACAATTTCACTAATTCAGAAGGATATCTGCATTCCTGTGTTCTTTGCAGCACTATTTGTAATAGCCAACAATTGTTTGTGGAAACAACCTAAATGCCCTAGGACAGAGAAGTGGGTTAGGAAGATGTGGTACATACACTTGATAGAATACTACTCAACTATAATAAAAAATTGATTTTGCATGAATGAAACTGAAGGGGAGAGATGATAAATGAAAGAATTCAGGAGAAAGACAAAGAGCAGGTGGTTTTCACTTATGTGTAGAATATGTGTAGAGAAAACAAAGGGTCAGATAAAACCAAAGCAACAGCAAACCTTAGAAATCTGACTACAGAATTAAGGCTCTTGGAGAGGGAAAGTCAGAGTCTGAAGCTAAAGCAAGGTGGGGATACACAGTGAATGATGGTGGAGCAGAGCAGGACTTTGTGGTAGGTGTCCTGGTGTGCTGTGGTGCTATATCCTGAAGGGTGTGTTCCTGTTCCTCTAAATCATACAATGTTGCAATAAAAACAAAATAAAAACTTGATGATGGTAATTTGAAAGTGTGTAAAAAACAACTTCTTTGGAAATGACAAACGATAAAACATGACTTAAGAAATAAACTGTTATCCGACTGTGGTTGTACGTGGCTTTAATCCCAGACTAGGATGGGAGGTGAGACTAGGAATTGCTTGAGTCCGTGGGTTCGAGACCCGCCCGGGGCAACATAGCAAGACCTAGTCTCAAAAAATAACTGGGTGTAGTGGTACGCGCCTGTAATCCCAGCTACCTGGGAGGCTGAAGGTGGGCATTGCTTGAGTCCGGGGTACCCTGGGCAACAAGACTCTGCAGTTCCCTGGACAACATAGCAAGATCTAGCCTCAGGGGGAAAAAAAGAAAGGAATAAACTGTTAACACTAAATATTTCAAACCAGTTGCTCCTCTCCCTTATCAAGGTCCAAGGTTCTGGTGGTATTACAGAAGATAATGAACAGTCCTTCTAGAGATAGATGATTTTTATTTTATGGAAACTCACAGAAAAAAGATGTTAGACTACCCAACCATTTATGAAGGCAATGTAATCTCAATACCAGGCTTGGTAGAATAACCAGATAAAATAGTCTCCATGTGACCATTGGTGCGGAAGTTCTAAATATGATGTTGCGACATCCCAGATGAGAATTGTTTAAGTGTGTCATTATTAGTTAGTGTTTATTTCAAGCCAGGAGATGTAATTTACTATTTGAAAAATTATTGTGAGTTTTTTTAATATTTTATTAATTTTATCCCAAAGGACCTATGAGGTATTCTGGATGAGAGAAGATTTATTATTAATTAATTTATGTTAAAAAGTAAGTCTATGACCTTTCTTCACCCTTTTACCACAGGACCTACACTTCCTTCATTAGTGAGCTGACATAGCATGGATGAGGGGGAGAGGTGGATGGGTTTACCATTTTATACATAGGAGAAAGATAACCCATTTTCTTTCCTTATTGAAAGGGACCAAGTATGTTTTTACTCTTCTGAGAGGGTGATGGGAAAGCTGCTGTGTCCTCTGCCTAACCTTTGGGGCAAAACAAGTGATTTGGGTCCTTTGTTTTGGAAGCCCAGATAGGTACTTGGAGCTGGCACTCATGGCCCCTCAAGCATAAGGCCTCGGGTCATGGATTTCACTGGGGGACCAGGTCCAGGCTATAGAAATTTTGCTCCTCTTGATTGCTTTCATATTAGAGCAATTTATTAGCCAAATAGCTGCAGGCCTATTTCCATAGGGATGGTGACAGCAAACCTTGACTTTATATCACCAGCTTGTCTGTGTTTCACAAAGTAGGATTGAAAATGAGCCGATATAAAAGTTTTACTGAAAGTATTAATATGAAGAAAAATAAGGCAAGTAAAAATGCATGATAGAAAGGAGAGACTTGGAACTAGAAGGACTCATATTAGCAAAAATAAGCCAAAAAGAAAAAGAGAAATACAGAATGGTCTCAATTATATGACAAATACAGGGAAAAGTAAACAAACAAATAAGGAAAATTAGAAAAAACCAATGGGGCTGAATGATGGAATGAGAAAGGAGGAGGGAGAAGAAGGTGAGGGAGGCGAAGGGCACAAAAGAGCAGGATGGTTAACAGGTGTTAGGGAAATGGGAAAACCCCGGGCTACTCAATAATGCAATATATATATAAATACACATATATATGCAAAACTAAAAAATTAAGAAAATCAGCCATCACAGATATAGTTTCCTGTGAACATCTCTTCTATCCTATTCCCCATTATACATTCCCAGAAATAATAATCAGTACGCTAGATTTGATGTTTATCATTTCTGTGGTATTTGAACTTTTAAATCACACATATGAGTAAATAATACATTATTTTGTATGGTTTATAATTTTGTAATTATGGTATTGTAATATGTATATCTGTAACTTGTTTTCTTCCCACAAAAAATTAATTAATTAATCTAAAAAAAAGAATGGGATGACAGCCAGATGCAGGAAGCAAGGGAGAGGCAAAGGGAGTGAGTCAGTCTCCTGTAAGGCCACTCTAGATTTTCCAGCTTCATTTATCGGGGAGGGTCAGCCTGACTTTAAGGAGCAAGGTGAGGCAGAAGCAGGGGTTGCTGGGTAAAGACATCCTAAAATGGTAAAATTTATTTCCCACAAGTACACCTTACAATTATGCATGATGGAGAAACTGGATTTTGTTCCACTTAGAACTTATTCTTGATAATGCTGATGAGTTGTAAGATGAGCATTAGTGGGACATAAAAATTATGATCATGATAATAACAATAATAAAAAGCATTTAA
This sequence comes from Uropsilus gracilis, assembly GCA_004024945.1. Classification (NCBI taxonomy): domain Eukaryota; kingdom Metazoa; phylum Chordata; class Mammalia; order Eulipotyphla; family Talpidae; genus Uropsilus; species Uropsilus gracilis. The sequence goes on along the minus strand of PVHY01002165.1, from coordinate 60,061 downwards.
AGTTGTTAAAAAATAAAAAGAAAAGAAAAAAGACACTCATCTGGTATCAGCTGTGTCTAAATGTGTGCAGAGGATATTCAGGCAGCACACAAATAAATGATTAACTCCCAAAAAGACATCAGCTGGATCCATATATAAAACTTGTTAATATGCCTATACCATAACAAATTAAAAATGAGTTGGTAAAATTTTCATTCATAATCATGACAATATCAGTATCTAGGAATACATCTTGTAGACACTATAAGTTCATCATGTGGAAAATTAGAAAAATAAGAGGACAAAAAAAGGGATAAAACCTGTGCAAGGAGAGCAGACTAAGTATCTTTAAAACTCAGTTCTCCCAAATCTGTACACTCACTGCATTTTTTATTCAAATCTCCAAGGATTTTTTTTTTAAAATTGGAAGAACTGATTATGAGAATCTCATGAATGAGTGAAGACCCAAGGAGTGAAAATATTTGAAAACCAAGGAAATCTTACTCTACCTGAAAGCAGTAAGTGACTTAAAGCAAGTCAGAGTGATGAACTGAATTTATATGAGTCAGCATATATTAAACCCCCCTAAATAATGGTGAGTGAAATAAGAAGCAAGATGTGGAGTAATGTCATTTCTCTGTCAGAAACACAAAAACCTGCTTGAACGTTGTCTATACTGACTTCTTGTTCTTGTACAACTTGAATTATTGATAAATTTGAACTATACGCTCCAAGCAGCATATGTCAAGTCTTGGAGCTAGCAGAGAATGAAGATCAAGAGCTTGAGAAGTGTAGACACTGCTGTTGGAGAGGTGTTGCCTCCCTACCAGCTGCAATGAAGAGACATTTGTTCTTTCCCCTAAAGCATTCTCATCCTTTATTTATGGCTTGGAGTGTATGCCTGCACTAACGAGAGAACTTCACCCTCTCACTTCAAAGATGCTTGTCGAGCTCTTGCCCACCACCCTGCTGTTGCAACTCCATAGTTGTGGGAAAAGGGCCGTTCACAATTCAGAGCTGTGACTCACTGGAACAGTAGCTGCTCTGCAGAAGAGAAACTCCAGGAGAAGAAGTGGTTTGTTTAAACATTTGTCGAAAGATTGCAGTTTAGATGTGGTATATATGGGATATCACTCATCAATTAAAAATGACAAATTTGACGATTTTATGATAACATGGATGTACTTAGAAGAAATCATATTAGCAGAAACAAGTCAGAAAGAAAAAGATAGAAACCAGATGGTTTCACTAATATATGGGACATAAGAAAAATAAAAGCCATGAGGAAAAGTCAAAACAAGCTAACAACCAAACTGCAATACACAAC
>PVHY01002165.1:0-58655 GCA_004024945.1 Uropsilus gracilis | reverse complement strand
TTTGCAAAGTTTGATATTTTATAGCTGAAAATAAAAACATTTGTTGCTAAAAAAAAAATTCCAGTTTAGGTCACGAGCATTTACACATGAGGCAGTGGGTAAGAGAGTGGGTCACATGTTTCCATTGGACATGTCCAGCCCTCAGAACCCAAGAATGTTAGTTCTGGATTCTGAGCTACGAGGCAGGTCATGCAGGATGGGTTGACTAGCAATGGGGGAGAGTGAGGCAATGCGAAGGAAAGACCGTATCATACGAATTGAGGGAGTGTGTTTTAGCCTGGGAGCTCTGTCCCGTTCTGTTTGAAGGAGGTAGGCAGTGAACACTGGTGCATTTCCCTGGGAAGGTTGACAGTCTGGACATGTTGCCCAAGGCAGCCTTTGGGCCACGCCTGCTGGAAGCCAGCTTCACACCTTCCAGACTGTGCACCTGACTGCATTATTTACCTGTGGGACTCAGTCTGTCTCTCAGGGATGGACTCACAAGCAACCAGATTCTCAGGGACTAATCTCCACGAGCCAGAGGGGCAGCTGCTGGTTCAGAATATCCTGAAAACCTCCAGGCAAAGTGGCGCGTGCCTTTAAGCGCAGCTACAGAGCACAGCAAAGACTAGGAATCACTTGAGTCCTCAGGATCGAGACCAGAATGTCCTGAAACCTCACCTGGGTCCACCCAGCACATTTCCACCTGTCTGCGAGGCTGGCGGAGTGCTTACCAGCCAGGCAAGTCCCGTAAGGCCATGGCTGGAGTGTGCCTGCCAGCTTTTCCCTCCGAATTTGTGTGTCAGCGTTCCGTGTGATGGGTTATACTGCTGTCAGCTGGCTGCATGGCACTCACACCCCACGCCCACCTCCTCGAGGTCGAATGACATCACTGTGAAGCAGTGTCAGTCGCCTCAATGCTTCAGTAGCACAAAGCAAGTTGTCTCTTGGTCTCCTGACCTGATGAGTTGGCCTGATTTAGGGTCAGAGCGTGCCTACTCTCATTTCCAGGTTCTGTGGACTGGCGCCCCACAGATGTGCCTGGATGGCAAGAGACCTCCTTTTCTCTGCTGGTGTGGAGGGCTGGCAAAACAGTGTCATTTCTCCTTGTTTCTCCGAGGAAAGCTGTTCGGGGTAGCTGCATCAAAAGTCCTCTAGATCCATGAGCGAGTTCTTCATGTAATACTACATAAATGTGGGAGGTACACATTCACACCCACACATCTGAGCCTTACCTCATCCACCACCAACGTTCTAGTGTCATTCCACTGTCAGTCAGGTTGACACCCTCACCCTCTGCCCTCCCTGCCCACCCTGTTCCCCTCTGGTGACCCCTAGATTTGCAAGCAGTGCACTGATTTGGTAATGATAAGAACTAGGAAGGACAGTGAATCTATCCAGCTAGCAACTAAGTATCAGCAAGAAGCCAGCATAAAGGAAGGTGAAAAGCATGAGAGGCATGTCATGTCTCTTTTTATCATGTCTCCCTCTTCATCAGGTACACAGCACAGCTATACACATTGGCGTGCAGTGCCCCGGGATGAGCCTCTGCATCTGTGTGGCTGTTGGAGCAGAGCCCTGAGCTTATTGTGTAGCATGAGAAAGACATGAGAAAGACACAACTGACTGCTGATCCTGTGACATAACAGGCAACAGATTACCACAGCATGATCTGCTAAAGACTTAGTAATGTTATTTGCAAAACTCGGGAAGTGATCCCCTCAAGCCACTGTAACCCAAAAGACTCAGTTTGTGGGACTAAAATATTATTTTATTGTAGTATTTCTATCGAGGTAACAAGGTCTTACAACATTGCAAATGATTTGGGAGTGTAGGTTCATGAGTCTTCATGGTGTGTTTTACTATAAAGCATTCCATTTGGGGGTCCAAGTACCCCAGTTTTCTTCCCTAGAAGTAGCTACTTGTATTGAAACCTCTCCAGGGATGTTCTTACTTGAGTGCATACTTGTAAGTTGCTTCTTTCTGTTCTCTTTTTACTTTACATATTTAAAGTTTTGTAGATTGATAGATTTAGAATACTACATAAATGTGGGGAGGTACACCTTCACATCTGCACATTTGAGGCTCACCTCATCTACCACCAATGTTCTAGTGCCATTCCACTGTCAGGTTGACACCCTCACCCTCTGCCCTCCCCACCCACCCTGTCCCTCTCGTGACCCCTAGGTTTGCAAACAATATGCTGCTTTGGTAATGAAGAGAACTAGGAAGGAAGCCACATCTATTCAGTCAGCTCCTAAGCAGCAGCAAGAAACCAAACTAAAGGAAGGTGGAAAGCATAGGGGCATGTCATGTCTCTTTTTCTTCAGACTCAAGAGGTTGCTCCTATATTTTAGGAAACAGCTGTAAAATGGTCTAAATTCTTGGTTGGTATGCAACACAAAGCTTGAACAGGACATGCATTTCAACTTGGCATCAGCCTTTAACAAAAATTCTTTCATGAATTTGAGAACATCCTGGTTCAGTCACCTGGAACAGAGAGCACTGAGGCTGTCGCAAGGCTGAGCTGCTCTGCAGAGGCTCCTGGTGGCACTGACGTCTTTACCACTAATCTGGTTTCTTTCTGGGCCGCGCAGTCATTTTTATGTTACATTAACTTCGTTTGCATTTCTTGGGCCATTCCCATGCTGCTCTGAGCGCCCTGGGCTGTGGATTCATTGCCTGGTGATGTGGTATTAAATAACCTATGAAAAAAGAATGGAAGTATGAGTTGAAAGGAATGAGACTTGGGCGCTGCAGGAGGTATCAGAGAGCAAAACAGTAGACTCATCACAAATGCAAATGGAATATTAAGTGGGACAAACCACCAGAGTAAAGGACATTTGGAAGATGTCTTTCTTGAAGAGAAATCCCCATAATTAAAAAATGAAAACTCATCTAAATCTGAGCAAAACAAAAAATACAACTCACTTGAGGATGGTCTGTTTTTCACATGGTTCTTTATCTCAATGTTTCTTACCTAATTTTCTGGCCAAACCCTTAGTACTCCCAGCAGTGTGTGAGAAACCCTAAGTCTGATATTTAGAGGTTTTCAAAAAATGACCCAAGTCATTCCTTTTCAAAGGCATCTCTGCTTCCTCCCGTCGTTACTAGGGGAGGGTGTGAAAAAGACCGATTTATCCTGTTAGTTTTCAAAGTGGGATTGTTAATGCACTGAATAGTACTGAATAGTCAGACCATGGTGGCCTTCACATTTGAGGAAGGACTTCTAGTATGAAGTTCATTGACATTGGGTAGAGCCCTCCTGGATGTTGCTTAGCTAGGTGGATTGCCTTCCTCAGTGACTGCATTTTTGTTTTGATTTTACAAAACAGTTCTGAAAGGCTCTTTACGTTCAGTATGAAACCAAAATGTTCAAATATGTTTGCTTACTTATCTAACCATGGTAGCTACGTCTGTGACTTCAGCTAGGACTCCAAATACAGACGCAGCCAGACCCAGTGCTGTGAAGATGTTGCTGTTCTTCTGTGATCAGTTCCTGAACTCTAGTCCCCTGTGTGAGCATTTCATTCTGAATGTAAGATTCCACAAATTCCAGAAAAATGGAATCTGACATTCTGTCTCCGCTGGTAGCTCTTAACTCCACATTATCTCTAAGTGACACCCTCTTTCTCCATTCCTTCTGCTGCCCAATCTTAGATTCACCAGTCGACTTTCTTCCTCCTTTTCCTTTCCATCCTTCCTTGCATCTTACCAGTATCAAATTCAGGACCTTTTTCTCCCCTTTAAACTATTCTCACATGGGCCTTTCTCTCCCCACCCTCCTAGCCCTTCCCTATCTCTGCAGCCCTGGGCTGGTCCTCTCAGCCTCTTCTCCCAAGGCTCCCCACGGCCAGAGCAGCCTGCCTGAATTCACCCTTCCACTTCAGCTCCCACCAGCCTAGCACCTTCAGGCTTGCTTTTTGCCCAGAGTGGAGTAAATACCTCCCAGCCACTGACTCCACGATTTCCATCCCTCTGATTCACCCTGTGTTTTCTCTCTCCACCTGTGCTTCTTCCAGCCAGTTATCTCTGCACCTACCAAGCCTGCCTGTTGACTTGTCAGCAAAATCGCAGTTTCTCTTGCAGATTTTTAGCCTTTCTTCCTTGGTGCTAACTCAGTTTCCTCCCTGTGCCCACCAGAGGTGTAGACCACACTGCTTGCTTCTCATGGACTCTGCTTCCCATCGTCATGTGCTCTGGAGCCTGGGTAGTGCCTCGTGTCTCCAAAACGGACAGTGAGGGAGCATCTGCACCTTGCTCTCTTGGGACCAACTCCTGAAGTGTGGGCTCAGATGGACCAGTCCTAATCCCTGCTCTCAGAGCAGACAGAAACCCCGTGCCCTTCCATGGCTAACCCCTTCAGTGTGGGTGGATGAAATAGGTACTCGTGGCCCTTTTCGTTAATGAATGAAACTTTCCCTTAAACAAGGCGCTCGGATATCTACAACTCACTGTCCTTGTTTGGAAAGGAAGAATGGAAAATGGAGTCCTGGGCTGGGAGGCCATGATTCTGGTCCCCGTGCTTCCTGTGGCCTTGTGTTGTGTTGCAGCCGGCTTTCCAGACCCAGGCTCTGTGAGTGTTGTGCTCTGGGCAGAAGCCCTTGTGTAAAGTTTCAGCAGAAACTGCTTGATTTTCAGGGTCAGTTTTTTAAAAGCTGTTTTCTAGGGACATGATTGTCCATCAGGCTCCTTTTTAAAAATCATTGCAAGAATTCTTTCTTGTCCTTGGAAGAAGGACAAACAAGAGTACGCCTAATACATCGAGTCTGACTCGAAATGGCTTTTGGGTCATTAAGTCTGTTTGTGTTTACCTCTTGGGGGCAGTTTTAGAAGCAAAACATTAGATTCTTTTCTTAAATGATACTGTTTCCAGGATAGTCAGCACACCAGTCACCCAGCCATGTCCACCACTTGCCTACTGAGAGGTCTCTTAGAACAGAGAGTGAGGGTGGGGGGGGGGTATCTTATCACAAGAATCAAAGTTACAGCAAATTCAGTCATGAAAGAAGAAGTCACAGGTGGTTTAAGTATGTCTAAAGCCTGAAGACTTGGGTACGTATACATAGTAGACATCAGAATTAGCTTCTAGAAGGGGACTCCTTAGGCTGGGACCAGCTCAGTACTCCAAGCCTGCTCATGCTCCTTCATGAGTTTGTACAGACTAACGTTCCCAATGTCACATCATGGACTCAGGGCTTAAAACAGAAAATGCAAATGGTTCCTCTTTTGCTAGTAACACACGCATCTGTGCCAGAAAACCAAGTGCACGTAAAAAGTGGTGCCGCTACATATTCCAACCTTTCCACTTCCACAGCTCCTCCTGACATGTGTTTCTGTTCACTCATGCTCTTCTCATTGGGGTAGATGGTGCAGACACCTCTTTCTTTACATCTTCTGGTCCTCCTTCTAAATGGAAGATTTTACCTTTGAACTCATGGAGAAAACAACAGTTCTGAAACTGACGCTCTCTGCCCATCTCTTGTTGGCTTCTTGTACTGCCAAAAGGAGTGAAGACTTGGTTCTGAGTGTGTAGATGAGTCCACACAGCTTTCTGGTCTCACCCTCACTGCACAGTAGGCTGGCTGGCATGCTTTTACCAAACTGAGCTCACTCCCCAACTCCGACCAAGAAAACCAGCATCTTCGAGGATGAACCATTTGTATCAGTACTTTGCATAGCTCCCTGGTGATTCCAACGGTCAGTCCTCAGCCTGATAGATTCACAAGAACAAGCACCTCCTGTGTGTGGAGATCCTTCCCTGCCCACCCTTGCTTCAGAGCAGTTGCCTGGTAATGTTTTTGCCATGCTGTGGCCCTCAGCTCTCCTTTCCATCCTCTGTTATGTGATCTATTAATGTGATCTCTCCAAGCACTGTCTTGCCACTTCTTCCGTTTGTGGTCTCCCCCATCAGTCCATTTTTGAAAATACAAAATCAACACAAAATCACACTCAATGTTCTAGGCCTCTGCCATCTTCCATGTGTATGAACAGGACACGTCCTTACATCTGAGGAAAGTGGAACATATGTAGGTTAGTAATAAATGCTCCCAAGAAATGGGATGTGGGCTTTAAACAACCCTTTTAGTTATGCTTGTTTAGTTTATTTTAAAAAGGGCAGAAAGTTGATATGCAGGATGCCATAAAGGTTCACGTTTTTAGTTATTGGTTGTTTTGTACTGATGGTTTTAGCTCTTAGACGTTTGTTTTCACTGAATCAGGAGGTACTAAGACCTTGTGAAAAGTCTTGTTGTTCCATGTCCAGTTAGCCTCCCTCTGGCCCAGCCTTCCAGTTTCCTGATGCAAGGGGTGGTGATGTAGTTTGTGTTCCCTGTACACACACCACTCCACCACCTGAGATCACCCACGCCTCCCGCTTGTCCATCCGTGCTCTCTCCTGAGGCCTGGTTTGCCTTGCTCTTCCCTTCTTCCATTATCCATGTTGCCCTTCCAGCTTTCTCACATCAGTTTCCATGAAACAAGCTGCTTTCTGGCTTGCAAATACTGGCATTCTCATCTGCTCCCCCTTTATATTAAAACCCTGACTTTATAGAAGCTGCTGCTTCATTTACACATCTTCACTGCTGGATATAGGAGAAGGTAGAAGGGACATGTGTTTCCTTGGCCACGTTTGCTTGGAAGCCCACGGCTGCATGGCCCTGCTGGCAGCTCTCATCATTCCCATCCCACGGATGCAGCAGAGGTACAGTGACTCATTGGCCATCGCCTGCCTTGACGCTCTGGTTCTCATATCCACTGCTTCACAAGACCTTAGATTTCACAGTACTCATGTTTATTCAGTGCTTCCTCAGAGCCTGCGCAGGCATCACATGCACTATATCCACCTCATAGCTACTTCCAGTCCCTTTTTACGGACAGAAAAGCCAAGATAAGCACAGAATGAGATGAGATGTGTCCGCACAGCAAGTAAAAGAAAGTCCTAAACAAACAGTATCAGACCCTTACACCAAGGTCAGCACACTTTTCCTGCAAAGCAGTTGTCAGTGTGTCTTTTAAGCATTCCATGGCCAATGTTCCATCACGTTGACTCAGCTTTGCCATTATTGCATGAAAACAGCATAAACCATGGACAAAGAAGGAAGATAGTTGTGTTCTGATGCCACTGCTTATAAAAATAGATGAAGCACTTAATTTGATCTGTGGGGCAGAGTTTGTTCTCTCCTAACTTTGGTAATTTAAAAAAAAATTGAAATAATGAATCTACCAACACAGTTAAGTTGTGCTCCTGCCTTAAAGAAGGATGCACTCTGGCTCCTAGGCAACCAGTCAGCAAAAACAGACATGGGAAAATTTTGAATGGACAGTCTGCTGTGGGAACTTACTAGAAGGAGGAAGAAGCTGACAGAGGTGATGAGCAGATGCCAGGAACAACAAAGTTTGAAGAAGGAAGGTGGTTGTCTTACAACTCCTTCAGGTTCTTACTGTCTCATCACTGGGTTCCGTTGGCAGGGGTAGATGGCTCTCCTTTTGGGTGAGATGATTGCTTTTAGAGAATAGATGATGAGAATGCATGAATGGTACCTGGAAACCATTGATTACGAATTGGACATGGTGAAACTACAGTCTGAGTCTTATAATCCTCCCATCGCTATCTATAAAGTTTCTGAGGAAAGACCTTAAAAAAGTAACCTCAGTGTCAATCAAAAGGAGTAAATCAGTGCAGTCATCAGTGACAAGCCTTTTTGCACTGCCACATGGCTTTGGTAGAAGAAGCAAATGGTGTGGTGAGTTCCAAATGAGTAATGTGAGTTGATGTCTCTCATTTATTTCAAGCCAAGGTCAGATGAAAAAGCTAATTATCACCTGCACATAAATAAGGCTTGGGGAAGGAGCAGAAACACACCTGTTTGAGGACTGATTTTTACCTTGCCAGGCATAGGAACTGGTATAGACTTAATGAAATAGTTGCACTTTTCAAAAGGATTCCAGTCACAGTTGGTCTTTGTATTGCATAGGAAGCCAGCCAGATAGCAATCATTGCAGATTTTATTCCTACCAGACTATAGACTTGTCAGTTGTTACCAAGATCGGAGGCCCAGGATAGAAACTATAATCACTTTTTATCTTCTCTGCCACAGTGAATAAGAACAAAATTTCTAAAGGGTGATTTTAAAGCAGAAAAAGCACTTTATATTCAGCTGGGGAAGAGAAACCGGTAGCTGGTTAAAGAATAGCAGGGCAGAGTTCCTTTTCTTCATTGTGAAATGTGTTCTTAAGCTCGGGATCACAAAACCCTTCCTGTGTGATTATGGACTAAAACTCCAAGGCAGGAAGCGATCCTGCTGTCTGTCTCCAGGCTTTGAAAAATGGTCAAGTGTAGTCGCTACACTTAAATCAATAAATCAGATTGGAACCCAAGACAAAACCATATTACAAGTCAGAATCCCCCCCTTTGCCTTCCCTCCTGGAACCACTGTCTGCACACATCACAATTTCCACCATGTGTTTCTGCATCGATTGGCTCCCACACCCTTGCCCATGCACAGAGCTGACTTAGTAAGGATGGATTGCTCTCTCCTCACCAGCTGCAAGGAACCTGGAGCCTCGCTCAGTGAGAGCTGCTTTTTGGAGCTCTTTTTTAACTTTGCATTAGAAAATAGATTTAATTTTCTGGGAATATTTCTTAGGCCAGAATTTTCCAACAGTTTTTAGCACCTAAAGTAAGTCTAAGAAATAAGCAGGTTTTAGTGCTTCACCACCTAAAACTGAAAGCATTTTATTAACTAGTCTCTTATCCAAATTAGACTCAGGAACAAGTGTTGCATGCCTTTATAATAGAAGTAGAACTCAGTTACCTTGTTGAAAAGAACATAATGTTTGGACCAATGAATTTATATCAGCTCGGATTCTCCTATCTGTGGCGTTGGAATGTTCTTGATTTAGTGACTCACTTTTTCCCAACCAATAAGTGCTCTCTTTAGCCTGACATTATTATACTAAGATACATAGTTTGAAATCAACAGTGTGAGGTTAAAACCAAACAAACAAACAAAAACCAGAAAGTAAGTTCTTTTCTCAGTTTCTGAGAAGGGGGTTGTACTTGCATAAGGCATTAGGGTTGGGCTGCAGAAGATAATTCTCTACTAGTCAGCGCCCTCATCAGCCTCATCAGTGACAGCAGTGATAAACTCTTTGGGAAAACAAATAGGCGGATCTCAAAGTGTGTGTGAACAAAGACCACAGTGTATCTCATAGTGTGGCCTCAGGATCATTTTCGATTCAGCATTATCCAAGGTTGGAGTATAAAAGAGAAATTCCTGAGCTTCACTTCAGATTTTTTTAAATAAAATTATTAGCATACCTGTCAGTAGATGCAGCAAGAACATTTGGGAAATGTAATAGGCACCCATAATGAAGCTTTTAGTATACTAAGATTAGAGATAGCAGGATGTATTAGCCCTATCTGTCCATCTGCCTATTTGTCTGTGCTGCTAATAAACCTGTTCTGAAGCTTATAAGGAGAACAGAGGACCCAGTGTAGCTGACAAAATTCGAGAACTAAGTGGAGGACTGACATTACTCTGTTTTAAGACATTGTAAAGCCTTAGTGAGCAAACAGCATGGTATTGGTAAAAAATAAACAGGTCCTCATAAAATATTCTAGAATAGGACAGAGTGCCTAGAAATAGCCCTATGTAAGCATAGTCAAATGATCTTTGACAAAAGATCATTGGAGAAAAAAAATCAAATCAGCAAATGGTACCAGAACAACTGGACATCATGTGTGAAAAAAATAAACACACTGACATCATCACACCTTTCCCAAAAATTAACTCCAAATGTATCACAGATCATAAGATACAAATCTCTGAAACTCTAAGAAAATAGAAGGAATCTAGATGACCTTGTGTTTGGCAATGCCTGTTTCATATGAACATGAAAATCACAGTTCATGTAGAGAATTGAGAAGCTGAACTTGATTAAAATTACAAGTTTGTGCTCTGCAAAGAGACTGTCCAGAAATTAAATGATGAGCCACAGATGAGAAGGAAATTATTGCAAATGAAACATCTGGTAAATAATGGTTATCCAAATGTACAAAGAATTCTTAAAATCTAGTGGTAAGCAAACATCCAACTAGATTAAAAAGGGCTTTTCTAGGCACTTCACCAAAGAAGATACACAAATGACAAATATGTGAAAAGTTGATCCATATCTTTGGTTGTCAGGGAAATGCAAATGAAAACAAGTTATCTCTCTACTCTATTAGAATGGCCAAAAGCCAGAACACTGACCATGCTAAAAGCTATCAAGGAGATAGAACAATAGGAACCCTCATTCATCAGGGATAGGAATGCAAGCTAGTGTAGCCACTTTGGAAAATGTGCTAGTGATTTCTTATAAAAGTAAACATGTTCTTCTCAGACCATCCAACAGTCATGTTCCTTGATTTTTACCCACAGAATTTGATGCCCAGACGGAAACTTGCACACTGGTATCTATGGTAGCTTTATTCAGCATTGCCCAAACTTGGAAGCAACCTAGCTGTTTTTTCAAGGTGATTGGTAAATGAACTGTAGTATGTACAAGGGAGTATCAGTGAGCATTAAAAAGAAATGAGCTATCCAAGCCTGAGAACATGTGGAGACACCCACCAGTACATATTACTAAGTGACAGAAACGAGTCTGAGCAGTGAACACGTGCCATATGATTCCAGCTACATAGCGTGGGAAAAGGCCAAGCTATAGAGACAGCAAAAGGATCACTGGTTCCCAGGGTTTAGGGGAAGGAGGCACACACGGGTGGCACACAGACCTTTTTTAGGGCACTGAAAATGCTCTGTATGAGTCTCCGGTGGTTGACATGTAGCCCTTTCATTTTTCCAAACACACTGAATGTGCAACTCCAAGAGTGACACTCATGCAAACTGTGGACTTGGGAGAGTGATGATGTATCCATATAGATCCATCAGATGCAACACAGCGCTGCTCTGTTGTAGGAAAATGGCTCTGGACCAGGCTTTGCATGTGTGGGGCCAGAGGGTACTTGGGAAATCTGTGGCACTTCCCCTCGGATTTACTGTGAGTCTAATAATGCTCCATGAAATAAAGTCTATTTTTTTAAAAAAAAATCAAGGAAAAAATGACAAGGATTATTATAGCCATAGACAGTGTACAGTAAGGGTCAGCAGACAGACATCTTCTGTAAAGATACAAATATTAATTATTTTAGACCTCACAGGCCACATGTGATCCCTTTTGCATAACTGCTCTTCCCACAGCAAGTGTAGGTTGCAGGAGGCCTGTGAATCATAGTATGCACATCTCTGGGTAGTGCAATTACAAGTCATGGGCTGATGAACGAGGTTCTGAAAACATCGTGCAAACCCAACCTGTAAAATAGATGTGAGCGCTTCCTGGTTTAACAAATAACCCATTAGAAAAGTGCACTTGAAACTCCTAATTAAATTGGTATTGTTAATTGGTGCATTCATCTCCCTCCACAGCCACAGCAGAGCAGTGCTGGGTAAAATATTTTAGATTATTTATTTAAGGGATCTAAATGTTCTATCATGAAGGCAAGGAACAAATGAATAGTGGAGAGGTTTTTACCCACAAAATGGAAAGTAAAACTTCATGAAAGATGGCCGGTACATTCAACAGGTAGGTGAATACCTGCTTAGAGATATATAAACATGAAGGCAAACTTTCAAAAGAGGTTTCTAATATTGCAAATATTTGTGCAATCCTAAAAAGGCTACAGGAATAGGTAGCAGCCACCGAAAAAGAAAAGGGATTCATGAATATAAACACACATGACTAAAGAACAGGAAAAATGAAGAACCTATTAGAAATCTACAAATTAAAATTTATGGCCATTTTTTAATTAACAGGTGAATATGATTAAATTCTGAAGACCTAGTGCTGTGGCTAATACATGTTCCAAAATTAAAATGTTCTAATGGAAAAAATATAAAATTTGTAAAATTATAATGGGAAAGAGCTTAGATTTGAAGAAATGAGAGTATCTTCTATGTTGAAGAAAGGTGTAGATCCTCAGACAGACTGACTCAAGTCTGAAAATATTCAGTCCGGCATTGTAACCTCTACTCAGAATGACAGCTTTGTGTGAAATAGCTGTGCCCGTGTTGAGGCTTTCCTTTCATTTCCAGACTTGGCTGAGAGATCCTCACACTAGTTTTCAGCCCCGTTTGACCCATTAGCCATATCTCTTGGGAGAGATAGGGTCAGAATCACCACACTTACTTGTGTGACCCAAGGGGAAAATGGAGAATCTAATTATGAGTTGTTTTACATATTTCCTACAAAGGAGCAATGATTGAGCTGATCTACTTGTTGTTTTTAGTGGCTCTTCACATCAGATGCATAAGAATAAGGCCTTTTAAATGATTAGGGGAAAAGGACTTAAAACTTGGGGATTAATACAGATTAATAATTAAATTGCTAATCAAGAAGAAGGATGAAATGAAGTTTTAGATAAATGAAATCTAATACAATTTATCTCTTACAGATTCTTACTGAGAGAATTTATCTCTTACAGATTCTTACTGAGAAAGCGCCAGAAGGATGGACTCCAGCAAGAGGAAAAGTGAACCCAAGGAATGGAGTGGGGTGTAATCAATAGCGGTGAGTAGGGCAGGGACCCCGAGTCCTCACTTATCATATGTGATAGGTTCTTGGAAGCTGCAACTTTAAGTGAAAGGACATGTAACACAAGCAAGCCAAGATTGCTTTGTTCTTCACAATATAATGAAATGACTTTGAACAAAAGGATATTATTCAGGGACCTGCTGTACCTTGTTTATACTATAAGCCATGATGATTTGATTGAAAATTGTTACATTAGGTCAACTGAATTTACTTCAATTGACCTTTTTCCCTTTGGTTTCAACTATTTTCAATATAGTGATCTTCTCAATCGTTAACTACTTTTTTTCAGTAACTGAACATTATTATAAAAGAAAAGATTTGCAGTTGAAATTTTAATATGTGAGAACATATGTGAAAATTTTAATATGTGAAAAAGCCTATCTTTGTAAAACCCTGGGAAATCTCACCCAGAGCTTAGAAAATCACTTATCACGTAGGTGCTCAAAAATAATTGTTGAGTTTGACAAAAGCTATGACTCTTTGTTAGAAAGGAGAAACATTTTTTTAAGGTAAAGTTCCTACTGAAGTATTCTTTCAGGATATATCACCTAGTTATTTTTATATGAAACAGATATAAACTTCTCACCATCACTTGCTTAGTCTAAGAGCAATTTCTAAGGCTGAATTGCTGCCCTATTTTTTATTTAGGGTCATCTCAAAGATGACCTGGCAGCTCCGACCTGATGGTAAAATTATCTGATCATTTGGGCCCAGTAAGAGCCAATTTCTTGCATTTCTCCATTGTACCTCGCCCATGAGTAGTTGGACATTGGGCACCAGCCCTCATCAGCCAGGTTCTTCAGTCACTATTCTGGTTCCCTTAGAGAGCTGCAGCTTTGCACCCACATTCTCATGCTTTCTGAGTCTGAATGAGATGTTGATGTTGAAATCCTCAGTTCCCATGTAGCTGATGATGCTGGTCTCAAATATGATCTATTTGGTAGTTCCTGAAAAACCCTAGGTCTTGTGTATGTTGTGTGATGGGCTCATCTGAAGTTCTTGCTCGTTAAAGTTGGTGACAAAGCTACCTGTTCAGTGAGCGACCGTGGGACACATATTTGGACTCAAATATTTTATCAATTTGTGTGGCATGGAGAATGCCAGGGCTCAGTTTTCATGCCTCCCAGCTTTCTGACTGCCAAGTTAGCATCCACTTATTTTCTCCAGGAAGCCTAATACATAGCTAATCATTCCATTCTCCTTTGCTACATATTTAAACAAAGACGGTAGTTTAGGTAACTAGGCACAACTTGTATTTCAGTCCATAGCATCCATCATATTGCAGTTTAGCGCATTCCTGGGCTTGGCGGGGGAAGTCAACCATCATCAACCTCTCTGAATGGACAGATTTCTGGTGACATACAACAAGGATTCTAGTGCTTTGGGCTTGAAAAAAAAAGTCTCCTGGAGATGCTTTTGTTTACACTTTCAAAGATATCTTGACCAAACTGCTTTGAAATCATCAGAGAGGACCCTCGTCCGTCCGTTTTCTTTTAATCATATTTAAAAATCTTTTGATAAAATAATCTATAGTATTTTTCAATGTGATGAAATGAATATATACACAGAACATCATCTTGGCAGTAGACAGCTGTTTCTGTGAGCTGAAAGGGAACCCAAAGGGTAAGGAAGTGTATTACTTAGTAACCAACTAGGAGCTAGAGACCAGCATGCCAGGTGACAGAGATTGACTATGAGGAGTTCTCAGTCAGGGAGTCTGATATCTGAAGAGGGTAAGTTTTCACAGGTGACCCCTTGGTTCAGAGGGCAAAGGAAAGTTAGAAACTTGGACGGACTTCTAAGGGGGGGGTGCTTTTACTGATGTTGGGGCCACAGGGTGCCACCTGCCACCCCAAACCTAACCTTGGAGAGGCAGTACCATCACAGGCCACTGGGTCCTGTGAGGAGCCATAGTAATATGGTTCAGCCAGTCCTAAAGGAAAAATGAAACTGGAGCCAAGGTAACACTAGAAAAACCAAGCCCGGCAAGTCTGTTGGGTGAGGGAGAAGAACAGGAATCCAAAGACCCCAGGATTTCTCCTTTTCTTTCTGCCTTATTTCTGCCAGCATGACTCCTAGCTCTATCCATGTTGCCACAAATGACATATGCTTGTCTTATTTGATTGATGAGTAATATTCCATTGTGTACATAGACCAAAGCTTTCTGTACCATCCATCTGTTTTGGGGCATTTGGGTTGTTTCCATATCCTGTCTATTGTAAGTAACGCTGCACTAAACATCCGGGTGCAATAAGCCAGAAAGAAAAAGAGAAATACTGGATAGTCTCACTTATATGAGACAGACAGACAAGAAAAATTTAAAACTAACTGTCAGCAGAACTGAAGCACAGAGCATGAGAGGGGAAGGGGGGGAATCAGGCATGGAAAGGGCACAAAAATAGAAGATGATGGTTCAGAGGTGAAAAGGTGGTGGGAGAACCCCGGGGTAGATAACAATGTAAAAAAATTGTGCACACAAAATATTAAAAACTAAATTAATAAAAAACAAAAAACAACCCAAGAAACTGCCAAGAGCGAATCTCTTCTCTCTCCTGAGCTGTCTGCTGTCTTTCTAGTGCCCTCTACTGGCAGAGTCTCGCACCTCGCACAGCCTCAGTGCTTTGCAGGCTCAGAAGCTGAAGAACAGATTTGAAGCAAGAACATGATAGCTCAGTTATGAGCACAGGGGAAAAATGAAACAAAAACTTCCCTGTCTGGCTTGCTTTGACATGATTATTTCATGGGACACGGTCAATACTTTTGGCTTTCTGGGTCAAGGAAAGAGTCATCATCAGAGACTGCTTTTCTAGATGACTTGAACAGAGAGTAGTTGGACTGATGGCGGCTCAGGCTATCTGCGTGTGTGCCCCAGATCCCTTTAGAATGGCTGATAAGGTGTTTTTTTTTTTAAGAGAATGATACCAGCCATATTATGAAGCAATAATTCATGACAGAAAGAAAGCTGATGCGGAAAAGAGCAGATGGAGTTGAGCATTATGGGGCAGTGCCACAGTGAGGCCCAGGCCTCACATGAGCAGGCCATGGCTGCCTGTAGTGCCTCCCCTGGGGTCAGTGGCCTCAGGTATGTGAGTGCCCAGAGCAGTGAGGTGCCCAAAGAGTGAGCTGTGCAGCAGCAGAATTTCTTTCTCAGGAGGAGAACCAGTCAGTTGCCTCCTTTTCCTCAGTGGTGTTGGGTAGTGAACAGTGACTGTTCACTGACAAGCGAAGGTGAGGGGCTGTCAAAGCTGAGAGGTAGTTCAGGGAGGGACCTCCGGAGAGGGACATGGAGCCAGGGAGCAAAAGACTGGCTACAGAAATTTAGGGCGGATTGAACGTCAGATTTGTACAGTTAGAAAAGGGAACTTCTCTAGATCTCTATCCATCTCTGACTTGAGACAGGCCCCACTCTGTCCCACAAGCTCCAGAGTTAACTGTCCAAGAAAGGAGCCGGCGTCTCAGACCAGCAGTGATATGCAATACCAAGATGACCTGAGGACCCAGGAATGGTGTGAGGAAGCCTCTCATGATGCTGGATAGTCACAAGCTTCATCAAATGGATGCTGCTGCAGATGAAAGTTGGATTCATTTAGCAGGTGAAGATACGGGAGCAATAGATAAACATTTGAGCTATACACATCTGTGTGTATTTGCACACACATGTGCACCCAAACGCACATGTGTTCATATGCATAGCCCACATTTTTCTAAAAAACAAAAAAGGAACCTTGGTTGGCTCAGTTTCAACTACTGGAGAAAGTCTGATTCGTTTTGTGGTGTGACTAAGATACATGAAGCTCTCTGGGGACGATGGAACAGAGAACTCAGTCCATCTTAGCTCCACGCAGGAGGGGAGATATGAAGAGAGCCTGGTAGAAGACTGGCTCAACCACAGAAATTAAGGAGTTTGACTTAAAACTGGTGATTGCATTTCTTTGGAGATGGATTGGTGATTTTTTTTAAAATGTATTTTCATATCAGTATTTATTTATTTGTTTATATTTTTTGCAGGGGAAACTTGGTCTTGCTATGTTGCCTGGGGTACCATGGACTCACGTGATCCCCAGCCTCAGCCTCCCAGGTAGCTGAGATTACAGGCACCCGTCATGGCGCCTGGTTGCTTTTTCGAGACTAGGTCTCACTATGTTGCCCAGAGTAGTCTCAAACCCACAAACTCAAGTGATCCCAAGCCTCTTGCCTTCCAGTGCTTGGACAACAGGCACGCACCACCACACCCTACTCTGTATCAGTATTTAAATAAATTTCTTTCTGAAGCAGAATTATAAAGGGTAGTTGAAAGAGTAGGTTTCTTCATTTCTGAGAGGTATTGATCATGGTAAATTCAGGAAGCAGTGATTTACTTACTGTAAATTTATCTGGAAAAACTGACAGTCTCTGATTTTCAGTTTCTTCACATGGTGGTACATGGTACTGTGATTTGCTATTCTGATAGTCATGTTTATTAGCCTTATAATATTTCTCTAACCCAAGTTTTAATTTGCCTGTTTTATGGTTTAAAAGCTGTGACAGCTTTTTGAGAGGCAATTGAGGCTGAGTTGGTTGCCTGAGTTCTGTGTAATTAGAAAAGGTGAATTCTCCAGAGCCATGTCCATCACTGGATAACTTAATCACTTCTTATCCTCTCCTCCAGTTTCACCTTCCTGTGAAATGCTTTGAGTTTTGGTTTTGTCTCTTTTTATTAAAACTGTCTACTTGACATTACGCTTTTACAGGTAAACAGATCTCTAAGATAAATGGCTTCATGACCATTCCAATCTGAGTTGACAAAAAATGTTTTAATGTTCAAAAAATGAATTGAGTTCAAGCAAAGTATTGAATTCAGTTAAAGATACAATTGTAATATTCCATTTTTTTCACTTTTAAGACTTGTAATGATATCCCAATGATAATAATATTACAGAAATTATGAGACTTTTAGCATCTTTATATTTCACTAAAGATCTGTGATTTCACCACATTTTTTATTATTATAGTTGAAATACAAGATGGCACATTGAAATAAATTATTATGATTGGGGTCTCATTGCATAGAGAATAAATGGTCCAGTCTGAATTGGAAATAGGGTCAGAGTCTGTCATCAATCCTATTTACTTTCTAAGTTATTGTATTAAGTTTAATTCTAAATTAGTGCTGTAAAATCTATTAAAATTAATGTTCCACCTTACATCACACAGTATTTCTTTTTCTTTCAAAATTATAAAAATTGCATCAAGAAAATCTAGATCATCACTGGTAACTATCTATAATCTTTTTAAATTTGCTATCATCTTCCAATCTACATGTGCTGTAGCCTATTTATACGAGGGTTTTTATATGGTGTTCATGAGGGTGCATGACTGTATTCACAATAAAGAATAATTCTTAATAAATTAGCCTCCTGAAAGCTTTTTCAGATTTATTTTTACTTTTAGATGATCTTATTTGTTAGTGAATTTAACAAAGATTTCCCATGGAATTATTTCCTCTAACATCAAAAGCCCTGTTTGTTAACCCTGGAGAGTCACATGGTTTAATCTTAAAGACCAGTGCTAGTAAATGGTCTTTACTCAGCCTCAGAACACTGTTGAGAAGGATTCAAGATTTTAATAAGCTCTCAACAGATACTGGATTAACCCTGTTGCTCTTGGAAGCAGGAGGGGAGCCTTTGAAGGAGAAACTACCTATTACTGATTTTCAAAGATTTTTTTCATTCTATTTTGGATTCCTATCAGATACAAAAATAATTTAGCATCATGTCTTTTAAAGCTGGTTTTGCTGTTTCCAACAGTAAGGTAATAGGTAATTTTGAATTCTTGATTAGACTCTATTTCTGGGTCGTTGGCTGCTTTCTTCATTCAGCTTCATGTCCAATATGCCTGATCAACCACATATCTGAGTACATCTTTCTTAATTTATGGAAAATTAATTTCTTAATTTTAATTAATTTCTTAATTTATGGAAAAACCTTTCATAAAATATTGAACTTCAGACTTCTCTCATAAATTTTGGTGTGTTTCTTCCTTAACTCTGTATTTTATACTATAGTGCAATGTTTAGAGCTGACCAAGCAAAGGGCCTTTTGTGGAAACTACTTTCTTTTCCTAAACTAATTCAGCTGGGCACGGAGGCTCGTGCCTGTAAGCTTCAGCCTATGAAGTGGCTGGGGCTAGGGATTGTGGTTTGAGTCCCGCCTGGGGCCCATAGTGAGACCTAGTTCCAAAAAATTATAGCTGGGTGTGGTGGTGCTCATCTGTAATCTCAGCTACCAGGGAACTGAGACTGGGGATTGCTTGAGTCTGTGGTACCCTGGACAACATGAGCCTGTGGTTCCACGGGCAAGAAATAGCAAGACCTATTCTCAAAAATAATAATAATACTAACAATAAAAAGAATTCCCTCTTTTTCTTATAGTTCAGAGGTTGACAAATAGGTCTATTGAATATATCATGTTCAGAACACAAAGCAATTTAATTTACTCAGGAAATATTTGGAGTGCTTTATCTCTGATGACTTTGTTCTGACTCTTGTTCCTTTATGAAAACAACTTGCTCACATTTGTTCTGTTTTCCACCTTCTACATCAATTATCTTCTTTTGCCTCTCTCATTTTGTCTGTTCTTTGGAGTTCTGAGAAGATGCTTGAATTTTTCATATATTGAAATAATATCTGTCTTTTTAGACCCAAACTTTTTTGCTGTGATCTACAACGTGCAGTTTAATTTGGCAGTAGCATTTTCCTCCAGCAGTTCATCCTTATCTCATTTTTTTTTTTTTTTTGGCATCAAGTAACTATTGTAACAGTTCCCTTTTATTTCAGCATGATCATGTTATAGCTGGGCTTGGTGGTGCGTGCCTGTAACACCAGTTACCTGGGAGGTTGAGGCTGAGGATCACTTGAGTGCATGGTACCCCGGGCAACATGAATCTGCAGTTTCCCAGGCAACATAGCAAGACCTAGTCTCAAAAAAAAAAAAAAAAAAAAAAAGGAGTGATCTCATGTTACTTGAACTTTATTGAAGATGTCAAACTGTTCTATAACTCTTCTTTTGATTTCTGCTCAAAAATATCATTAAAAGCATTAGTGATCTTCTAAATCTTTATCTTGTTTCATTGTTTTTCCACAGGTCATGTGGAACAAAGGAACTTTACAACATTCAGAAAATTGTCCTTTTTCATCCTGTGTGATGGGAATTTTCCCTTCTCATATGTACCAGTTGGACTGGGGGGAGGGGATGAAGATACATAGTTTCAACTTAGATTCTAAAACTGTGTCTGAATTTCCTGTCATATGTTCTTATCTAAGAGGGTGCAGTTTTCTCTTACCCATGGCCTTGTTATCTCTGTTATATTTTTGAAAGCTGTCATACAACAAATTTCCAAGAATAATTATGGTATTTTCTTATTCATATTCTTCATTCTCTAACATCCTCTAATATTGTATAGAGAGACACTGCTCCCCAAATTCTGTGTTATTCCCTGTGGGGGATCGAAAAACTCAGCTCTATGGTGGGGCGTAGGATGGGCAGGGGCAATGAGGAAGAGCAGTGAAGGACAGTTTTCCACTTATGGTGAGGCATAGTTCCCAGTAGAAAACAACCCAGTAAGTAATGACTCCCCTGGACCTGATTGAAGGGAGCAGAAACTGGATAAGTGCATTGATCTCTTTCAACTTTTTTTCTGTCACAATGACATTGTATTATAACATATATGTTTAGGTTTGCATCGTTGTGAATCAGAATGTGTATATACTATATGAAATTACCTTTAGAAGTGCATTTCTCTCCTTCACTGTACATACCATCATCCCCTTATACTAGATTTACCTCCCTCCCCTTCTGATAACAGTCATTGGTCTCCCAACTTAAAAGTTTAGTTTTTTTCCATTTGCTTTATCAA
The DNA here is from genome assembly GCA_004024945.1 of Uropsilus gracilis. NCBI lineage: Eukaryota > Metazoa > Chordata > Mammalia > Eulipotyphla > Talpidae > Uropsilus > Uropsilus gracilis. The sequence goes on along the minus strand of PVHY01002165.1, from coordinate 38,150 downwards.
TTGTTTGTTCTCTCTACCACATGAAAATAAACTCATGTAGTGTTTACCTATACCACTCTATGAACGGTGCCTCCTGCAAATCTTTCATTTCTTCTTAGGATGTGTTACATATCATGAAACAAGTTCTGGATATTTTGTTTGCTACAGCCTGGAAAAAATGTTCTGAATTTTCTCTCAGGAAATGAAGCACACTTACGCTAAGTGAAGCACTATGAACAAATTGTTTTGCTTCACAATTAGCTTCCCTGTAAACATGAATATTCTTTTACAGCTGTCATTTTCTCCTCGCCCACCTAAGACCAAAGGACACCAGGATATCATTTCAAAGTCACCCACTCTTCACCTCTCTCTGCCCCAAGGAAATTGGACTCTCCTTTTCATCAACACATGATTAACCCAACTCCCATTCCAAGCGAAATAGCACTGCGCCTCTCCTGGGCATGTTTATACAATATGCAAATCCAGCTTGTCCTCGGCTTCACTATTACATCCATTATTTAGTTTCATTAGAAAACATTTGAGGGTGAGAGAAGATAATTAATGCAATTAAGTTTTCATGGTTTAAAAATCCCCTAATTTTAGTAAATGTTTTAATGGAACTCTTGCACAAAAATGAAGACAAAAATTCATTACCTTCATTATAACAGAGCCAAATAGAACAAAATAATTACTCTGAAACTCAAACTATTCTATAAATGAACATTGATTATGAGATAGAAAGTCTCTAAACTATCTAGTCTCTAAACTATGTAAAGTATTAGTAGTTACATATTTTTCTTTCTCTTTGTATCTGGACAAACAGACTTGAGGACAGAAGCACCTGTTCATTTGTAAAGCATCGTAACATTGTAGCTGACCTGCAGCTGCACTGAGCATGCTTTTCTACAGTCTTCTTTTGTTGTCTTCATTGAGCTTACAATTCAATCATAATTTTCTGGAAAATGATTCAATACCAGACCCCCTACTAATAAAGTCATTCGTTCTTTTAAAAATTATTTTATTTTATGAATCATGTTGTTGTTTACATATTTGTATGTGTATAAATTTATATCATTGTGTGCCCTGGGGTTCTCCCTCCATCTTATCACCCATGAACCATCATCTTGATCTTTTTGTGCTTGTCCCTTCCCTGATGCTCAAGCACACTGGAAAGAGGCAGAAGGCTAGCCAACTGGGTGGAAAGGGAAGTTGTCAGAATGAAGACACTGACCTGGCATACTCGATGTGAGAAGGATAGCTGCTAGGAGGTCGCCTTACTGACAGTGCTGGGGTTCCTTCTTGGGTAAGGAGGCTGTAAGTGAGTGTACACAGCTGTGGTTGAATGGACCATATATATTTTTCTCCTTTGGGGCACATGAAAACCTATTGGTCATCCTTTGCTATTTCTTTTATTTACATCACCTGAAAGAGTTCTTGGTAACCACTGCTGATATTATCAGATAGTTATTTCCTCACAAATATTTAGACCAAGAGTACCTACTTGTGTGTTTGGTGTGCTTATAAGGGATAGGGGAAGAAGTTTGACGTTCACTTTTTTTTTTTTTACCTAAAATCCATTGGAATTCTTTAACATTGTTCTTTTCCTTTAGACCTAAGTCTCCAAACTGAATTAATCGCAATAGTAACTTCACATCACTTGCTCTTTGTTGTCTCCTACAGTTGATGAAGCTCCAAATCTCAAAGACTTAGCTAACAAAGGTTGAATTTTAACTCACACGATGTCTGCTATGGGTTGACAGATCTCTATCAGGTCATTCAGAGACACAGCTCTCACTCTTGTGATGCTGTGGTCTCAACCTGTAGCCTCTTAGGCGTTAGTAGCACAGGATGAAGATGGTGGAGGAGACAGTGACACTCAACTTCATAGCCTATTGACAAAATCAAGTCACATCACCCAACCAAATACACAGGAAGATGGGGATTGTGGGAGAACTCAGTGAGTTCCCACAGTAACTCTGGCACACCTACCAAGTAAGGGAATTATAATTCAGATGCAAAGGGATAGACTGAGCAGAGAAAAAAATCTAGATACAGTGAAATAGCAGAAGTTCCTTTTGAAAGGTACTTTGTTATGTTCACATAAATTAACCTTTTTCCAAAGCTTTCCAATGAAGTCTTTTATTTTCTGGAAAATATGTAAGACTCCCATAAGGAACCATGATTTTCTTGCTTTTGGGGTTGGAAGACAAAATACATAAAATGGGCAGTTGGTCTCTATTGGATTAAAAATCAGTTTAGGCTGGGCATGGTGACACATGCCTATAAAACAGCAGCCTAGGAAGCTGCAGCCGGGGCCAGGGATCGCGGTTCCAGTCCTGCCAGGGGCACATAGCGATACCTAGTTCCCAAAAAATATAGCTGGGTGTGGTGGTGCACATCTGTAATCCTAGCTACCTGGGAAGCTGAGACTGGGCATTGCTTGAGTCTGTGGTACCCCGGGCAACATGAGCTTGTGATTCCATAGGAATCACAAAAAAGAAAATCAGTTTAAAAAAATTTCTCAGGTTCTACTCTGGGGAGTAGGTGTAGAAATTCATGTTAATTTAAGCTTAAATTGTACTACACGATGGTATATGAGCCTGGGCAAGCTATTTCTAATACACAGATCAAAATGCAAGGCCCTTTTCTCCTGAAATGTGTACTTGGTTTTGCTTTTTTTTTTTTCCTGTGCTGTGCTGAGATGAAGGAGAACACAGAGTACAAACTGTCTTTCTGGCCGTCTTTGATGTGACTTAATTGAATTTCTGAGCTGGGTGATACTGTCTTTGTCATCTAGTTCTGCGTCTCATCTCCTAGTGGTACAATATGCTCCATATGGTTTACTTTGTGAAACAACAGATTTAATTTTGACATGGCTGATGGCAGGAGCGATGGGAAGATTGCTTCAGAAGCAATTAAATCATTTTGGGAAGGGGCCACTGCTGATTTAGTGCACTCTTTGGGGGGTGATTCTGGTGACTCAAAGCAACAGTAAGAGAATAATGAAAAGAAGCCCGGGCCTGGTGTGGGGGTGTAGCTGAAAGGAGAAATGGGAAAATAGTTGGGCTAAAGAAGGAAAGACACAATTATAAACCTAGTGATGGAGGAAATGACTGACATTAGAAGACAAGCTTCAGCTGGCTGATAAAATAGCCGCTGAAGACAAAAATAAAAGAGGAAAAGTTAATGGGGATGAGGAACAGAAGCCAGAGAGAAGGTGCTTTCTGGAATACTTAGAGAAATAAATTTAGGCACATAGGAGGCAACTTTTGCCCAGGAGGTAAAGGACCCAGTGGGCTGTGGTGGAGGTTGACAGGGGCCATGGTGGTGGGTGTGCTGTGGTCTCATAGACCTGAAACCTCTAAATCATACACAGTGTTGTAAACTGAGATTATCTCTCTAAAACCATCACTTAATTTGAAAATAAAATCATCAAATGCTGTTTTGATTCTTGCCCCCCAAAATGCTGTTTGTTTAAAAGTGGAATTTAATGGGGTGACACAGATTAGGGAACAAAGCAAATGGAAAAGACCATTTTACTCTCCTAACCCTCTTCTGCAAAGGAGCACTTGAGAGGGAACCTATAAACCTTCTCATTGATTTTCAGTCGTGTGAAGTCTGGTTATGGATCCTGCTGGCCTAGTGGTCACTCGGGCCCAGGAGAATGGTAGCTCTTCTCAACATTACCTCATGAGTCATCTGAGGCGGATTTCTGGTAGGACTTTTTTCTCTGTTCACGCTTATTTTACCAATTTTGTTAAGGAAACCTTCTGAGATTTTCATTTACTGCTAAAGGTATTAAATCTTTGAAGCATCAGCAATAAACACAAGAAAAGCCATCACCATAGGAGTGAACAGATAGGTAATTAGAAATCTAAAATTTTCCAAGTAGGAGTCTAAGAAATTATAGCTGAATTCTAAGGACACGTTTTTAATGTCATTGCTGTATTATTTAAATAATCCAAAGAAGCTTCCTAATTCATTTTAAGAAACCAGCATCAATTTAACATGAAAGCCTTATAGAGATAGTACCCCCCTGGGAAGAAAAGGTCATTTTAAAGTATGAATATTGATGTAGAAATCCAAATAAAATGTTTGTTATAGAACCCAGACATGCCTGTATGAAAAGAACAATCTGTGAGCCAGTGAAACCTGCTTCAGGACTACAGGTAGAGGTAAACATGACTCAATCATATACAAAATGCTAGGTAAAATTTTTTTTTAATTACATTAAAATGCCACTGATGAGTGCATTCATCTATTACTAATATAAATGTAAGCACTGATATAAACTTTCAGTCATTTCTCATGAAATATAAAATAATGAAACAAAAATTCCTTTAAATATGCTGAGATTCTTTAAATATCGCTAACATATTTTTAAAGGAAAACTAAAATCATTGTCAAGAAAATCATGAATAATAATAATACAGGAACAAGCACTTATTAATACTACACAATTGTATCATGACAATTATGCCTCATGTAATCCAGCAAAATACTTTTATAAACCCTTGAAAAAAATCAGTATAAATAGCTGAAAATATTAGACAACATTGGTAATGAAATTACTTCTAAAACCTTCAAAGACTGTGTCTAGAACTCTTAAGCTAAATAAGAGAATTGTTTAAATTATTGAATATATACATAAATAAGTTGATAGCTTTAGTACAAACTTGAAGTAGTAAAGATTATTCTGGGAGATAAATGTTTGCATATGTGTTTGAATATCTATATACAATCAAGACATACACACATCATGATCCAAAAGAAAGGTTAAAAAAATACCTAGAAATATAAAACATCATAAGAATAAATAAAATATAAAATATCATAAGAAAATCATGAAATGTAATAAAACTACTTAAAACCCAATAATAAATGTCTACATAAAACCACCTAACATCAGTAGCAATCATTCCAAACATATTATAGAAACTAATGCAATTCTCATTTCAATAGATTTCTTTATGAATAAATTAAAATTATTTCAAATATTTCATACATTAGGATAAGTGTTCAAAAAAAGGCAAAGCATATCAAATAAAAATAACCAAGATGGTCATACCTTAACAGAAAATAAAATGTATACAGACCAATTGTAATCAAAATGCTACCCATTTTTCATAAGAATAGAAATAAGAGGACTGCTGAAAACTAAAATATTCCCAGATAGATTCAAATATATATGGAGATAAGAAGCCATAATGATAAACTTTTAATGTAATCAATGGATTTATTTAAACTAATAAATGTAGTCTACGGCCATACCACCCTGAACGCGCCCGATCTCGTCTAAACTAATAAATGTAAATCATTCTTGTTAAGACCTTTATCCTCCATGCTGCCTCAAAATGGTGTATGTAAAATATTCAAATGAAAAAGATAATACTAGATGAAATGTTATCAACATTCATATAACTCAAGGGGGTGAGAGAGTATTAGAATTAAACATAAAGACAATACGTGGGACTTTGATCACTCAGAGCAGCTGCAAAATCCACCTTTTTTCCTGTCTGTATTCAGAACTCTGTCCCCACATAATGATAGACCTTTAAGTGACTCTGGGAAAGCTGTGGGTGAAAGGGGACACTGAGCTTTGGGGGCCTGAGTTTTAATAGTGGACAGTAAACATTCCTACTTTTTGCTGCCAGGGGAGGTGGGGACTCCTATCTCTGCTGTGGCCTTGTCTACATCAGCATCCTTACAAGGACAGTGCCTTGCTTAGGCTTGGAAGACAGATAGTTCCTGGTGTCCCAAAGCAGCAAAAACAGAAAGAATCAAATAATAAGGTTCATAAAAATATTTGTAACATACAATACTGAGTTTGATGGTTACAAGGTGTTTTGCTTGCTTCTTTTTTCCTCCTTTTTGACCTTTTCTACTCTCAGATAATACTGTTTACATCGTTGTGTCTAGGAGTCCATTCAGGTGTGGTTGCCATAGTCACCCACCACTAAAGCACTCATAGTCCTCCACCATAACCCATGGTGCTTCCTCCTCATTCTATTGGCACCTCCTCACCCTCTCCTCCTCGCCTGCTCATCCAGTTGCTGCGGAGTTGTGGTCATGTTTCAAAGGGTTATTTTTTTAGCTTGGCTTTATCTGACCTTTTCTTTGTTTTGTCTGTATTTCACATTAAGTAACACCACCTGATATTTATCTAAATCCTCCTGGCTGACAACAGGAGCAACAGCCCTTCAGCTCTAACCAAGTTGCTGCAAGACAGCATGAACTTTCCTTTTTGATCACTGTGTAATATTCCATCTGGTATATGCACCATCTCTTCCTAATCCATTCATCTGTCTTTGTGTATTTAGGTTGGTTCCATAGTTTGGCTCTTGTGTTTACAGATCTATAGTGCTTCAATGACCATGGGAGTGCAAGTTATGGGAATGCAAAAGTCCATTTTGCTTGTTTCTTTAAGAAAGACAGAGACAGCAAGAAAGTAAAGAAAGTCCGTGGAGTTTTCCCATGGAGAGTCTGGTTTCTTTGCTGAAGTTTAGTGCAGCAGCAATGGCTGTCTGCTTTTGTATTTATGTCTTTAACTGCCTCTGTAAATCTTCGCTCATTGAGTCTAACAATACAGGTTATGGGTCTCTAAAATCATAAATTAAAATTCATTTTCTTAGTGGGCTGGCTTATTTAAAATGGCACTTTGATTTCAGAGCTCCTAGAACTGCTAGATTATTCCCTAATACAATGATAACTATGCAGGTGAAACTCTTAAATAAAATAGAGCAAAAATTGTTAATGAATGTCAAACTACTCAGCATAAAAGCCAAGAAGTAATGGGCTGACAATGCATTCACTGTTGAGAAAGAATTGACAATTAAAGCACTCAGCCAATTGCAAACAAATTCATCAGACAAAAGCAGGTGCTGATAAAATATTTAAATCCTAAAATAATAAAGAGAGATTACAGTGTCAAAGTTGAAAATAAATGCTTCATAGTAAAAAAAAAATCAGGATAATTTTCTTCCCTAATCAAAAACTCTCTTCCTGTTGCCACTGCATTGCATTGGGGTGACTGGTAAGGGGGGGAGGCGGAGAGGATTTGGGTGTCTGGTCAGGCTGAAAATGGCCTGAATTTTCAAAGGTTTGGTAGATGTGATCTCTCTCCAGGCGTCTAATGAGATGCCTTGCATTCACATAGCAGTTTCTACTCCCCCACATAGGTTTCATATGTTATTTCTCTTAACTAAGAGGAACTTCAGAGAGGGAAGATGGATCCCCAGGTCCTGCAGAGCGTGTTTGCAGCCACTCTTTGTCTTTTTATTTACAGCAGCTCCGATGAAGTGTTTGCCTATTTACTCTGAAACTGTTGGACAGTCAATGAACTATAAATGTGATTGTTTTCACCTCTTACAACTTTCTCAAAAAATGGGGTGGGGGGACTAAAAACTGAAATGATGTAGTTTGAGCTGTTCATTTTACAGATGGGGACAGTCAGGACCAGCATAGCTGAACTGAGGTGGTTTAACAAGATCGAGATGATGAGCTGGGAATAAACCAGCATCGCCTACCTAACCCTGGCTGATACCACTGCCCCTCCAGTTCACCAGAATTTCCTTTGGTGGCCAGCTAACTAGGTGTGGCCACAGACCACCACCACTCCCCCCCCCCCCCCCCCCCCCCCCCCCGGGCCATTAAGAGATAGGAACAGAATCTTTGTGCAGACCTGTCTTTTGGCAGGATCATGGTGGTCTCGCCTACCCTATATCATTGTGGTTTTCCTCTCTGGCTTCCCCTGCTGTGTCACCTGGCCCATCCATGATGGTCAGCCCCATCTTCATGAACATGAGTTGCTATCGCCTCAGCTTATCTTGGTAAACACTCAAGACTTCTTGGAGATAAAATATATCTAATGTAAAAGAGGTCAGGAGGTACTGTCATTTTGTTTATACTCATAAAAATACACAATGAATGTAACTTGGGGTAATAATATAGTTATTTGGTGAAACAGTGTGTGATTCTTTGGATAGGAAGAGCCATGAAAATCTACAGATGGAGGTAAATTGTGCTTTGGGAACACAATGCCAAGGTCAGTTGTCTGGTCTATGACTTTCTACTTATTGTAATGGCATACTTTGGTCAATGAACTGGATAGAGAAGAATAAATCACCAAGAACCCTGAAAGGCTGTTTGGTGAATAATTATGGCAAGTCAGGTCAACACTGTGAGCATAAAACACTTAAAAGATCTAGTATCTTCTATCATGCTATTAAATCTTATTGTACATTTCAGGCTGATTAAACAGGAAAGTATTTGAATGTTCATAATCCCAATACCAGTTGGCTTTAAATATTTAAATGAATAAGACAGTGTTACTTTTATTCTATTTATAAACCTCAATAACTAATGCCTTTATCAGCTAACCTGATTTAGTAGTAGTGATGCCTAAAACCAAAATTGATAATATATTGGAACTGTTTTAACTGATAAAGAAGTTTCATTTTTATTGGAATGTGCTTTCTCTGATTTGCTTCATCATTGCAAGGACAAAAAAAAATAAACAACAAATCATGTAGAAATGGTAAGATGACATCAGTGGCTAATGAGCAGGAGCAGGAGTGATGTGACTTAATGACTCAGGTGGTGTCTATGCTGATGTTCCCACACTGGTCATATCCTCTTCTTCCCAAGAGGGTGGCCATCTGTTCATAAGTATTCCCCAAGGTCCATTTAGACAACTATGAAGTGTCAGTAAGGATCATAAAGTTTGACGATTTCCATTTTGGATGCTGACTCTTACTGGCAAGCACCAAAAACTTTAGCTAGCAAATATGGCCTAAAGTGTCCTTTCAAATGACTTCTGAAAACACATTTAATGAAAGGACCAGAATGGAAAGCCGGTTTTGAATCCACTTGCAAGTTGTCTGTCTAAAAGTTAGATCAACTGCAAAAGACAGTGAAGCTTCCTAGTCTTTCAAAGCAGTCTGAGCTTACCAACCACTTGCTCGTGACCCCCATCCAGGATGGAATTTCAGATTATCTTGAGTCCTAATGGAAGCATTAGATGTAATTGTGCTCATCTCCAATATGGCAAGGAGCTGGAGCAATACCTACACTGGTGGAATGTATTTTCAGGAAAGAGATTGATCTGATTGGTTGGGCTCAGCAGATGGTGTGGGTACCCCTGCTTATATGTGAGCTCTACTCCAGTTTCCACAGGGGACTGGAATGATGAGTTTGATCAAATACAGTGTCTTGGGTTTGGGAATGAATGGGGGCAACAACTGGATTGCTACAGTGTTTGTATTCAGCTATTCTCTGATCTTAGGGGGAAGAGGCCATGCATTAAAACAGTCAGCTGCAAAAGCCTTACCCAGAATAGTGCAGGACCATAATAATGGTGGTACAAGCAGAAAGTGTAGTGAAGGATCTTTGTTATCAGTGGGAAAATTTAGGATTGTTCCATGATCTTTAAATATTTAAATATTTTTGTCAAATATGATAAAAATGTTCATCACTTCTAATATGAGAGCTGAAGATGAAAACTACCATGAGATATCCCACCATGTGAAAATGGTACCATATCACATCCATGAAAATGGCGTCTGTTAAAAAAACCTCAAGAACAGGTGTTGCAGAGGATACAGAGAAAAAGGAATCTTATTACATTGTTGGTGGCAATGTAAGCCATGTAGCCATTTTGGAATGCTATCTGAACTTTCTCTAAAACACTAAAACTGAAAATCCCCTGTGTCTGAATCCCACTCTTGGGTATATATTTCACAGATTATGAAAGCATCAGTTAAAAAAAATATGTTCCACGATGTTCATAGCAGCGTTATTTACAAAAGCTAGGACACAGAAGCCACCTAAATGTACTTTGAAGGACAAGATGTGGTATATCCATGCGATGGCACATTATATTGCCACAAGAAAGAATAAAATGCAGCCATTTTCCACAAAGTGGAGGGCATCTGAAAAGATTATGTGCAGCAAAGTCAGAATGGTAAAAACCAATGCCATTTATGTAGCAGATAATTTGATCACATAAAACACTTTTAAAAACCACTTGACGTCCATAAATATCCCAAGGGCTCCAAAGTTAAGAGGAAGGGGGAGGAAAAGGAGCAAGGGGAAACTATCTTGTGAAAATATTGAAACTTCTCTATTAAACATATGCCCACAGGAAAATTAACAAAATAAAAACAAAAACCTGACAAACTAGTATTTATTCAGTACCTTGCGTTTTAAAACACAAGAAACACCTGGAATTAAAATGTTCTGCTGCTTTTTAAAGAAATATGTACAGAATAATTTAAATGTTCTTGTCTTCTCCTCGTGTGCTTTCCAGCCTGGAGGGGCCTCTTTCCAGGACTTGGCAGTAACACCCTCCTCTCTCAGTATGCTTAACTGCCACACGCTCAGTACTGGGAAGCTCAGCCAGCACTTCTCCAGTGTGTATTCTTGTGGGAGAACATCTTTATTTTTCTTCATCCACATATTTGCCTTCACCAAATTCTTCTGGCTGTCTAGCACCGTCTCTCGATGGCCAGGTCTGCCCACATTCCTATCATAGGTTTACTTTTCACTCCAATTTCCCCCACCATTGTCATCACCTCTTGTTTCTTTGCTGCAGTATCCTCTATTGTTCCCGTCTGTCGATCACCATTTTGGTCAGATCACACATGGATCAGTTACTGTGGAACTATCAGCAGAACTACATGCTTAGCTGCGTGTAGAAGGAACAGCAGATGGGCTAGGCTCTGGAAGGAGAAATCTGTGTACTGAAGAGCTGGCAGCCAAGTTTGGACTTGGTGTACTTGCCCGCTCGTCAGTCCCCAGTGTCAGTGGAAATCACAACCATGTGGATGGGTGGGAGGAGGCTGGTGTTACATAACCAAACCATGGTACCTGACATCCATGTGTGTCCAAATCATATGAAGCAGACTGCCTACATTGTACTGTAATCTTTATCAGACTCTTGGAATTGACAATGACTCGACTACCTTAAGTGGGCACTTTAAGTGGGTGTGTAAAGAGATGGCTGCAGGTGCGAGAAAGGACAACGAGAGAGATTGCACAGCCAAAGGCTGTGGGCTTACTGGCAGCATGGTCAGTAGCAATTTTAATGACCCCCACCAGTCCTTATAAAGGCTTTAGAAAAAGAAAAAGTGGCTAAGAGAATGTTTTACAGATGGAACTACCATTTGACCCAACAATTACTCTCTCGGAAATCTACCCAAAAGAGACCTTAATGTGGGTACAAAGAGAAACCTGTACTCAGATGTTTACTGCAGCACTATATATAATTGCAAGGACCTGGAAACAACCCAAATGCCCCAAGACAGATGACTGGATGAAAAAAATGTGGTATATATACACAATGGAATATTACTCATCAATTAAAAAAGACAAATTTGATGATTTTATAATAACATGAATGTACCTAGAAGAAATCATATTAGCAGAAACAAGTCAAAAAGAAAAAGACAGAAACCAAATGGTTTCACTAATATATGGGATATAGGGAAAAAATAAAAGCCATAAGGAAAACTCAAAACAAGCTAAGCACCAAACTGAAGCACACAACTTCAGGCAGGGGGGAAAGGGTGGGAAAAGTGGGGAAGATGGGGGGTTTAATCCCTGGGATTACAGTGATGTGAAATTTATATATAAATAACTTTTTTAAAAAGTGAATGTTTTACAACCAATTAACCCAGGAAGACAAATGGCTAGATTACTACAAAATATTAGTTCCTGTGAGATAATTATGAGCAAGAGATTCACTCATAAATTTGTTGGTATCTTCCAAGGCATTTTTTTTTTTTTTTTTTTGGAGACTAGGTCTCGCTGTTTTGTCCGTGGAACCACAGGCTCTTGTTGCCCGGGGTACCACAGACTCAAGCAACCCCCAGCCTCAGCTTTCCAGGTAGCAGGGATTACAGGCGCGCGCCACAACACCCAGCTATTTTTTTGGAACGAGGTCTCACTACTGACCCCAGGCAGGACTGGAACCATGATCCCTAGCCCCGGCCGCTTCATAGGCTGAAGCTTACAGGCACAAGCCACCGTGCCCGGCACTGCAAGGCATGTTTCTTAAGGCAAGCATTGAAGCAATGGTGACACTGCTGCCCACTGGAGGTCAATCATGCCATCCCATCTTCAGTGTTCTGAAGACAGATAAGAGTGAAATGTTCATCCCTGATCGGTCTCAGCTCACAGCCTCTGACATCTCCATTTTGTTTACTTAAGAGACAATGATATTATTAATATTTAGCAATTAATACCTTAGAAATTAAATGAGCCCCCAAATTTAAAGGATTTAACCAAAACAAATTGAGTAGAATTAAGAGCAGACAGCCTCATGGGGTGCTCATCGCAGCAGGTGGGTGCCTTCATCAAGTGTCTGACATGTAGATAGCTGACAGCAGGGCATCTCCATCCTGCAGAAGCAGCTGGGGTGGGGGGGTAGTCATTTCCAACAGATGGCATTTAGTGCTCCAGTGTGGGTACCGAAGGGTGTCAGAGACATTGTGATGAAAATGGCAGACATTCAGCTTTGTCTGAGAGGGTGGTGTTTGTAATCAAGGTGAGAGGCTTGCTGGGGACATCTTTAAACACGGTGTGGGGACCCCTTTGAAGGTTTATCCTGAAGAAGATCCTGCAGTGACTGCTGAGGATAGACAGAAAACTATTTTTATGTATCGTGACCCAATTCCCCACCTTTGTTGGTGTCATCTGAGAAATACGGTTGGTCATTTCTTGCTTTGAGTGTGCTTAGGAGCTATCAATAAAAGTTAACCTTAAAAGAATGTGCCTGAAGCATTTTCAAGAGTATCTTCAGAGGGACTTTAAGGGCCTTTTTACTCCTAAATGAGATTTTTTTAACTGTAAAAGAGGAATTTTAAGTGACCTGTTGAGGTATCAGATATCTGTTGAGACCATAAGTAGACAATTCTAGGAAAAGTAACACAGGTATAGTGAGAACTTTCTGGAAGAGTATTTTGAGAATCTGCCTACTAGCAGGCTCCAGAGAGTCTTATTTCCACTCATTATTCTCACAGAGGGATTAGGATTATGGAAATGTAAACAAGCACCTTTGAACCTTCACCCAGTAGGTTAAGTATTTAACATCTGTGTTTTTGCAAGCACTGACAGTCTGGTATAAAATCCTATTGGTCCTGTAAGCTGAAACAACTTTACTCTCCTAACCCTGAGCTGCACTGACATAGTAGATTTACCATTAAATATTGGACTATGAAGAAGGTCATGTTTTGATGTCATCTAAGAGGTGGGAGAGGGAATCAGGAGTTCTCCTTTGTTTACGATTTATCTCATGCCCTTACCCCCCTGAAGAGAACTTGCACAGTCTTAGTGAACTTTCAGGCCTTCCAGACTACATTTCCTGCACCTTCAAGATCTCCTGCCTCACAGATTTTTTTCTGCTGGGCACCAGCTAGCTTGGATCCCTGCCTTGTCCAGCTGGGGTAGACCAACACTAACCTACAGGCATCTATCCTTCTCTTCTAAGACTGCTATGGCATGTAACCATCTGGGAGAGGTTGGTAGGGGAAGCCAACTGTGTTTCCTAGATGACAATGAATAAGCTAAAGAGGAGATTACTGTTTAAAGGATTCATATTGCAGTATTTGAAAGAAAATAATAAACTGCCAAAATGGCTTTGTTCAGTGCCTTTGGGTGATCCAGTCCCAATCAGGCTTGGTTGCTTTTCATTGCAGTATTACATCATGGCAGTAACTCCTCTCAGGAGTAAAATAATATTCCAATATAAGCAGAAACTCATTGGCCATGTTTTTTTTAGGAGCACCATCTTACCCTTCTCTCTGATCAACTACCAGACCAAGTTTTGATGGGGAAAAAAACTTCCCTAATCACTTTCAAATCCTACAGTTGGGTCTAAGAATTGAAGTGCCATATGACAGATTAGAAGGAGAAAAACACAATTTTTACTTAATATTTTCAATTGTACACTTGCAGTCTTCAAAGGAACACAAAGATCCAGAGAATCTGTTAGGTGCATAAGCTTATGTGCCTTTTTACACAAAGAATGATAAATTGTGGGGATGTGACAGGAGAAGGAAACTTGAACTAGGGGTAGTAAGTTGTAGGACAATGACTAGGAACTATCTGGGGTAACTAATGGAAGATAAGGGTTATTTCAGTAGATTCATGTCTGCATGTTCGTTTCTCGTCAATTCCTAGAGTCTGGTGACAAGAATGTTCTGCCTTTCCTGGTATTCTGCAGGAGGCTACCTCATGGAAAATTTTGTGACCTCATTTTCGGTAGAAATGGGGAGGTCAGAGAGCGCTTCCTGCATCTGCTGTTTCTCATGCCTTCATCTCAAAATAATTAATCTGTCAATGCATCATATTCCAAGGTGGCTTGTTCTGAACTATTAACTCTCAGCTCATAGTAGGGTAGTGATGGTTCATGTCTGCAGTGAAAACACTATAAAGGAGCTGTCTAGAGGGCCATTCCTCATCCCCACACCCCAGGACAGGAAAGGGGTCAAACCCAAGGCCTCAAAGTGAACTTTTCCTCAAGTAGCTTTCATGCTGGCACAGCTGCAAGCTTCCTAGTAGCCAAAGGAACTTATTTGCATGATTTAGAAAACATGACCAGTTTTCTCCTTAGAATTGGGAGATTGTAATCCAGTGGCTAGATGTGCCTACAGATTTAGCTTAATTATGTTTACACTGTAGGGTGCAGAAATGGTAAAATGATGTTTTTAGAAACCTTCTTGAGAGTAACGATTTCCAGCTCTTGCCCTATACCTATAGAAGCAGACACTCATGCTGATGACAAGATTTTAGAAGCTCTGTTTTTAATAGGTGAGGAGCAGGACTTCTGAGAATTCACCTTACATGGGTTGCTTTGGAGATTGCTTCTGGATTCAGCAAGTACCTGGCAACCTACCTGGCACAGTAGCAGTAGTAATTACTGCTGTTACTGTTGTTATTGTCATTCAGTTCAGTAAAAGGAGATATTCTAGCTCCACAAATTGTCCAAAAGTAGGATGAGCTGCCTTTGAAGATGCTGATTTCACTGCCAGGGTCGTGGGGCACAGATAATCTGTAACCTGAGGAGGAGCTGTAGTATAGTCTCTCGAGTCAGACTACCAAGGTGTGACTATTAACTTCCCACAAAATTGTTCCTAAACCTGGACAAGTGATGATTTGATATTCTCATCTTTAAGTTAAGAGATAATAACTGGTGCCTATTTCTAGAATGTAGTTATAAGAATGGCCATATCTCAAATTAAAAAAAGTAAAAAGGAAACCACCCAATTAAACATCTTTTTTATAAAGAGAAATAGAGATGGTCTCACTTATATGAGGGCTACAGGGATGGCAAACATCCATTTCATATTTTCTTGTTCAAGAAAATATGAAATGGCCAACAGAATTGAGGCATATAGCAGGAATTGAGGAATACAGCAGGAGGGGGATAAGAGTATGGAAGGGGGAAGGCACAAAAGATAAAGATGGTTCATGGGTCATGGGGTGGATGTATGCATATCTTATCTATCTATATGTGTGTGTGTGTGTGTGTGCAATCAAGAAAAAAATAAAATTAAAAAAGATCTTTTTTCCATCTCTGAAGTCACAATCCATGTTATAATCATTGGTGTGTCATGTATAAATCTGAGAGATTCTTTTTGCCCTTTTTGTGGTATGCCATATAATGTCATTTCTTACAGTGACAGCTTATATATAATGAAATCTGGTAAACAATTCAGTTCATGAAAATTGCTCATGGCAGTGTCTGACATGGTGGAAGTTAGCTTATATGGTGAATTCTTCCAGGAGAAATATCACATTTTGGAGGCATTATCTAGGTTCAGCAATTGATTTAATGGGGAACCCTTCTTATAGCTCTCTCAGCACTGTTATACCAGGCTTCAGCCTTCACTCTTGTGGTGTTTTCCACCTGAAATGCTGAGCTTTCCCTTCCCTTTCCTTCTGCATTCTGCTTTCCTGTAGGGCAGAGAGCCAGGCATGTTGCCAGTGGGTGACTGTGGCTGGGGGTGCAGTGGCCTCCTGTTGTGTTCGAGATTGGCTGTGTCACATTTTCTCCTCATTGCATTCAGTCCTAGACCTTACTGGATGACAGTCTTAAGTTTGCTTCATATTCTGACATGGACAGGAAAGGGGCAAATGAAAATTAGGGGTTAGTATATTCAGAATCAAATGATTTCAGCTTGAAGGTGGGTATTACCCTCTTAATGATATTAGAAAATGCCCTCATGTTGTCAGTAGAACTCTACTGCAAGATACTTCCATCACTAAGTGGTCCCTTTTTCACTTTACCTCAAAACTGTCAAGTCTAATGAGAGGGCCATCTATTTTGAAACTATTATACAATGCAAAATGTGTACTTGACCAGCTTCCAAAAGAATACGTGTGGTGGATGATAATAAAAAGAATGGTACTTATGAATGAACGAGTTCAGGGTCTTTCTGAGGGAAGCAGAGGGAAAAGATGTTTCTAATCACTTTTGTGGAAAAATGCATTACTTACGCAGTAAGTTATGCTGAATGGACTAGCAGCTAACGCAAAAGCACAAACGTCCACAGTTTTATAGTCTCATTTACCAAATGGAGGATGATGTCATGTTTATTTACAGGGAGAAAAAACCATAATCATAATCCTTAAGGTTAAATTTAGACAAGTATTTGTCACGTGGACTTTGATCATATGTATAATCTAAAGCAAGCCTTTCCAAATACTTTGCTGGCTTACTTTCACATTCATGGAAACTGTGACCCTGACCTTTAAGTGCTCTAAAGAGAGTCATAGCATAATCTGAGGAATTAACCAACCATCCATTGCCCTAGAACACTTTCAGGTGTGAAGGGGGAACTGTTGATTATTCTGTCAAGACAACAGGTGAGGACAATACTTTCCTGGCAAAAAAGGAAATGTAAAGTCACCCCAATAAAGTCACCCCAGTGTAGAACTGATGTTTCATATATACCACTTTCAAGTCTAAGCTGGTAGGAAATGTTCAGGAATGAAGCAATACAAAGACAAGATTTTAAAATAAAATAAAGAGGGAAATGTCAACAATCAAAGTAGCAGACATTCTGTAATTTCTGCTGATGATTCCCAGACAATGAAGACTAAATGTCTCTTTTCTGAATTTGAAACTCTTGGATGATATTTCCAAAGGAATAAACAAGCTATCCTGATATTCCAAAAGGAATTTTTCACTGACAATATTACAATAGGTTCTAATTTATAAAAACCAGTTCAGCTAATAAAATAAGCATAAGTTGAAGTTCGTCTGGATGAATAAAAACCCTAACAATTATGGAATCATTTTTAATTTCTACAAATCAATATAGAAATTTACCCCATGGTCATGGGTTGAAAGAATTAATAGTTTTAAAATATCCATAAGGCCAAAAATAATCTACATTTAATATAACCCCGATCAAATTTCTGATGGGATTTTTCTCCCCCCCGCCATGATTTTTTCACATAAATACAACCTAAATTCCTAAAATTTGTATGGAAACATGGAAGATTAGATGAGCAATCTTGAACAAAATGAACAAAGCTAGAGGCATCATTCTTTTTGATTTTAAACTATATTACAAAACTATAGTTGTAAAACTATATATTATTTCCATAAAAAAAGACACATAGGTCAATGGAACAGAATAGAGAACAGAATATAAATCCACCTATATGATCCATTAGTTTACCATAAAGATGCCAAGAATATATGATGGGGAAAGAATAGTCTCTTTAGTGAACAGTTTAAGAACTCTAGATACTGCCTCATGCTATAAACAGAAATTAACTCAAATGGATCGAAAACTCAAAAGTAAGTCCTAAAAAGATAAAAATGCTAGAAGAAAACATTGTGGGGGGGGTAGGCAAGTGCTTTGACAATGGTCTTAGAATAGTTGTTTTGAATTTCGTCTCACAAGTAAAGGCAACAGCATAATAAAGAAATGAAATTGCATCAAACTAAACAGCTTCTGTACAACAAAGGAAACAACAAAATGAAAAATTAACCTTGTAAATCTTTTGGTTTACTAGCTTTAGCGAAGCAAACTCAGATAAGGAGTTAACATCTAAAATTCACAAATCCTGTCACTCAACAGAAAAAAAAAATTCCATTAAAAAATAGAGGATATGAGTAAACATTTTTTCTAAAGAAGGTAAAAGACTATCAGACAAATGAAGAAATTTCAGCCTCTCTAGTAATCAGGGAGCTACAAATCAAAGCCCCAAGGTGGTATTACAGCACATCTGCTAAGAAGACTGTGTTTTAAAAGGACAATAAATTAGAAGTGTTGGTGAGAACATAGAGAAAATGGGACTCTTGTGCTGTCGGTGGAATATAAATGGGTGCAGCCCCTATGGGAAAAGTCTGGAGGTTCCTCAAAACATAAAAACAGAAAAATATTTAACTTGAAAAAATTTGGATAAAAAAATAGACATTTTATTTTGTGTTTTAGCAAACAGTATTCAAAGTTGCTTTTCTACCAAGAAAATATAATGGCTGTGACTCTGAGAGTGTTGCTGGTTAGAGTACCTGGGCCTGTAAATCAGTAGCACTTGTCCCACGTACAGGAGTGGTGTGTTCCCTCGGTGAATTGCAAACTTTTTTTTTTTTTTGAGACTAGGTCTCACTATTTTGCCTGGGGAACCACAGACTCATGTTGCCTAGGGTACCACAGACTCAAACAATCCCAAGCCTCTGTCTCCCAGGTTGCTGGGATTATGGGATTCCAGGTGCACAACTCCACATCCAGCTAATTTTTGAGACTAGGTCTTGTTATGTTGCCCCAGGGAAGATCTCGAACCCACAGACTCAAGTGCTTCCTAGTCTAGGCTTCCCTTTGTAGGCTGGGATTAAAAGCATGCACCACTGCACCCAGCTTTAGGTGAGTTTTTTGATAATGCAGAGACTTGCCTGGATTCCCAGTTCCTGGTGGTTTTCTTGTCTGGTAGAAAGAAAAGTATGGAGGTGCAGTCCTAGCCAAGAAAGGTGGAGGCCTTTTATAATGTCACTGTTAATCTGTACCTTCATTTTCTGTAGTCTTGCAAAGAGACTGCTAAGATCCTATCTAGCAAGAGCATTTTAAAGATGATGGGAACACTAATTTGCTTTGCATTATAAACAAGGAATATTATATTAACCTATTGCACTGCATTGTGTATGTTGTGAGCAAGCTACATGAGTGTCCCAGTTGGTGCCTTCTCCCCAGAGCCATTGCTCTCCTCTGGGACCTGGCCAGGGTTGCATATGGGACTGGAGAACTGGATGGTGTCTCTTGCTCTGGTTGCATTTCCAAGCCTTCCCTCTGAGGGTCTCAGAATATCTGGAAGTGTCTCCGTTGAGGAGCAGAGGGAGCGTACACTTCGTGTTGAGCTCATTTTCAAAGGTTCTCTGAGACCAGAAGTTTCAAAATGAAAGGCTGCTGTATCTGCTTTGATGTGTCAGAACAAAATTAGAGACATTTCCAGCCCTTGGATGGAAATGTCAGCTGATAATATGAAAAGGTAGAGTGCGCAGGGCACATCCTGGCAAGCTTGATGAAAATGGCATCCCAGAGACAGCTCGTAATTGGATCCTATAAATGATATAACAAAGTCTATGGTCCCTGAAGAAAGACTGGCGAGAGCCTGTGGAATGTGCAGGCAGCATTGGGGTGAGCTCTGCCACCAGCTATTTTGAGCCACACTTAAAGTTGTGCCAGTCTGTGTGTGGTGCAGCTCCAGCCTGAGTCACCTTGGTCTGTTTCAAATGTTTCCCTTCAGCTGTTCGAGATCATTCTTTCTCCAACCCTTGCTGATAGACTGTGGCTTGCTGACCTCAAGAAGCAGCAACTTAACTCTGACTTGATGCTTTTAAGGACATGTCCAGACTACATGGTGCACAGGATTTAGATGTGGTTTGTTGGGAAAAATTTAAGGGATATTGGTCTGTGAAAATAGTGATTTCCCACAACTCTGGGGCCAGCCGCAACCCCTGTGATAACAGGTTCCATGTTGCCCTGGTCCCTACTGGGCTAAGCACTGTGACTCAGCTCTATAGAATAATGTAGTAATATTGATGACTTGTGGTTTGTACATGTAGTAATATTGATGACTTGTGGTTTGTAAAATTACTCCCTTTTTTACTTTAAAATGTTTGCTCTGTTAACATTGACTTCTTTGTATTGCCTCTGAGTCCAATTATTACATTTGACAAAAATCAAGACAGAAGCACGCAACATATATAATGGGGTGGAGATAAGTAGATGGGGAGAGACCTTCTGCAGTTGACATAGAAGTGGGGGGGGTCTTTCCTTCTGCATTTCCTCCCTGCTGGGGCATAAAGCAAACAAGTAGGAGAGGCAACACTTCTGTATGCTACAGAGGCACATGGGCAGACCCGAGTATGTGCGGATGTTTCTTCTTAGTTTTCTTTCACAACATTAAATACTGTGATGTGAGATTGGCCAAAAATGGTGGGAAAAAGGCCAGAGAGCCCCTAGATTCGTCCAAACGAAGACTTTATTTTTGCTTAGCGAACAGAGAAGAGCAGAGATAAACAATAAAATCAGTCATGTATGGAAATAGGCATCCCAGGACAGGCCTGTAAGTTATTATTCTCTGTTTCTATTGTGGCCCAGTACCCAAACCTGATACAAGGTAGTGATGCAGTTAAAAATTGTATTGGTGTCAAAATACCCTGATGGGCGGAGTCTGAGAGAAAGACTCCACAAGAGAAAATGAGAAGTGGGAGAAGAGGGCATAAAACAAAGGAGTGAGCAAAGGAAGGAGAGAAGGAGACAAGAATAGCAGACTGAGAGAAAAGGCCCACGTGGCCTGGCCAAGGGAAGTCCCTTGGAAGAGAGAGTTGGTGGTAGCAAGGAGCCATGGTGGCTGGCAGAAGAGTGACTGGTGTGGAGAATGTGGTATCGCAGCAAGGTGGCATAGTGAGCTGGGATATGGAGATGGCCAGGGATTTGGAAAGCTGATTTGTAAATCAGCAATTGTGGAGAAAGTTTAAAGCACCTTGGAGAAGGGGAGCAGCTCAGAACACTGGAGAGAGAGGAAGCAAAGGGAAGACACCGGAGAAAGACTGGACTTTGCAGAGTGCCTGACTCAGGTTTGGAGGGGCAAAGGGCACCATCTTGGACATGTGTTTGGGACTTTTGACTAAACAGTAATTGGGGTTAAATAACTGACCACTTGTGGCATTAAGGACTCTTTATTTTCCTGATTAATTTTCCTTGTAAGTAAACCCTGTTGTTTAAATTGCATTTACTGGCAACTGCTACGCACGGGTGACACGAATCTGGTAAGAAGCTCGTAGGTGGGAGCTGCATTTTAAAATGCTTTTCTCCTGTGACTTGTTGGTTGGCAGCTTCTACGCATTTTGACCCCATTTCAGACCAACCTATCCTGGAGGAAGTTTGGCATGTTTTCCACCCCAGGCAGGACCCCCTCATATAGCACCCCACCCCACAGCTCTTCAGTGGCTGCTGTGTTGTCACATGTGCTTCCTGCATAAGTACTGTCTCTTCCCCGGCTTGTTAAAAACTGCTTTCTTCCCAGACTCTGCTCCCGGGCAAGGCTTCCGGAGTAGCGTCTGTGTACATCACATGGGCCTTTCCGGTTCTGCTCGTCCAGGAAAGCAGAAAGGGAGCTTTTTCTCCATCTCCTCAGGGGGACCCGGTGGCTGCTTCCATTTCACCTGGGACATGGGGCCATGGGCTGCAGGAGTTTCCCTAATGCCTGTGTCCCCTCATTGAGGCAGGCCTGGAATAAGCAGCAGAAGAGATGCTGCCTCCTACACAGGTGTATGGCTGGGAAGAGCTCACCTTGCTGGAGGCCACGGTGAGCCTGGGGCTAGTGCCTGAGGGTGGAGCAACATCAGGGCTCCCCTCTGGCGGGTCCAGGAGCCCTGCGTGGGCTGCTCACCTGGGACAGATCACAGCCATGTGCACTTACAGCAGGAGTGCTCCCCGTGTGGCTTCCTTAGCTGGTGCAAGGTTTGGAGAGGATTCTTTTTAGAATTTATTTTTATTTTATTTATTTGTTTAAGTTTTATTGTTTTCTTCATACAATCTCAGTCATATTTGTATACTTATTGATCCCTTATGTATGGTCCACCCTCCTTTCCTCTTTCCTCCTTGGAGAAGATTCTTGAAGAGGAAAAAGACACCTCTTCCCATGATGATTGTTCCTCTATTGCTCCGTGGATTATTTTTTTTTTTTAACAAGTTATGAGTCATCTTTGTCATTATTGTTCGTGAAGAGTTTCAGGACTCTGTTAGCTTGGTAGAAGTCGTGAGGTCTTTTTTGGGTCCTCGCTAAGCTAAGCAGTTCACCTCTGTGAGTCTTGTATCTCTTTTCAGGACTGGATGTGTACTCATCGGCGCTACCCCTGGGGTAAAGTCAAGGTGACTGCTCGTACTGTTCGTATATTATCAAGTATCTAGGACCTACTTTCTGGGACTTCCTATTTGTAGACACTGTTTGTATCTAATGAAAATATTTCTGGAAAAAAAAAAAAAACCCTGACAGGGAAATATTTTGCCATAGACTATTCTTTTATGGAAAAGTAATACACCGTGATGGAAAATAAAGTCAGCATTTTCACGCTTCTTTTTCAGTCATCTTCTATATGAAGGGGAAATGTCAAAATGCCATGTCTGATTCCTGTACATACAGAGATCACATTTATTGTACTGATCTTGAGATTGCATGGGGAAGGTATCAGTGTCCTTGAAAATGGCAAATTGGTTTTATTTCTTTAAAACTGAGAATCCACTCCATTGTGTCAGAAATGGACCCCAGTATGTAAGTAATCTAATTTCTGCAGTGAGGTCTGAGAAAATTCTTTGCTAGAGCTAGGTAGTTGAACTGAAGCAGTCTGATTACCCCAAGAATGGGACTTATAAAGAAGTTATAGTAAAAATTTCCAGATAATAATCTTAATAAGTTTTGGATCCTTTTAGCTTATCATGTGTTTTTGCCCTGAATTTTAATATGGTGCTTGGATTAAGTCATTTCATACCTGTGCTTAAAACTTAAAATCTCTGCTTAAATTGCTAGTGTTCATCCTCATAACCCTAATCTACTGAAATTGTAACTTTAAATGAATTAATTTACTTGGAGGAAAATTATAATGTTTCAATTAGCTCTGGAAAATTCATGTACAGTTATGCTGAATGATCTGATCTTCCTACCCAGTGACTATGTATATAGACTTGGCTTTATCAAAAATAAATTTTAAGCACTAGACTTTATGAAGCTGGATTTACTCAGTCTGGTAAATGATTAAGAATTCATGGATGTGTCACTTTTACAAAGCGGATTGTTTCCAGACCATAGCATGCTCCAGTTTCCAGGACTCTAAAGTGGAGAAAACCACTGGTTTGTTTGCCCTGTCTTTTTATTGGCTTGGGGATCCAGGTAATGGTACACATTTGAAGAGATTGGAGAGCATTGGAGAGCAATGGAAGGATGAGCTGAAGAGGTACCCCGGAACTGGGGTGTCAAGGATCTCCTTCCACTATGAAGGGGATCTGGAAAGGACACAGGAAATCAGATAAATATGGACATGCTGCAAGACCCAGATTGTGATTAGAAAGTCTGACAACTCTAGAACTAGTGGCATAGACTTGTTACTCCAAGAATCCTTTCCCCTGGTATCTGTACTCATTAAAAACAAAGCTAAATGGTCCAAATTGGGAAATATCTTCAACAAGACCCAAACCCCACTTTTGTTCACACTCTTATTTTCAGACTAATTATGTCTCACATGAGCACTGCTGTGGTTTCCTTAGCTCCATTCCCTATCAGGGAATTCAGATGGTTTATAAAATACGAAAGTGCATTAATTCACCTGTAGCAAAACCAAAGTAAATTCTCTCTGTATTTTAGTTAAAAATCTAAGTAGTCTCCTTTTCTGTCTGACATACGTAGCCTAGTTCCATAGTGAACCAGTGCTGACTCTTCTGGACCCATTGTTGTTTAATAAATCCAGTAATTTGTTCATTGAGGGTGGTAAGAGAGAGTTAGATGGAAAAGAAAAGGTAACGATAGAAGACTAAAGGGCACAGAGGAAGTTCTTGAGTGATGAGTGAGTTAGATGAGAAGAAAGTGTTACAGATAAAGGTGAAGTTCTGCTCTTGCTTCACCAAACCAGTGGCATAAATAGTATTATTCTCTAGGTTGACTAAGAGTCTGACAGGTACTGATAGGATCCTATGACTTCTAGAAAAACCTAGTGTGATTCTGACCACATAACAGAGGAACCTCCTCTTATCATATAGAAGGAAAGTGGAGAATCTGCCTAACTCAGACATTCCCTGACCTCACCTGGGGAAGGCTCCCAGTGGCACTGGGGTTTACACTATGATGATAAACAAGAGCTGGGGCGTTGTCTTACCAATAAATGATGCAAGTAGGTGAAAAGGATCCTCTCAGACACCCCCACCTCTGTTGATCATGGCCTACTGCCAGAAAACATTTATCTTCATGCAACCCTGTCTGCACTGTTGCTGCTTTTATATACCCATAATACAGTGCCCAAATGACCTTTTCAATGACATGAGTTTATCTTTCTTGATCATTTAATAGTATTCCATTGTGTCAATATACCATAACTTTTTTATTCGTTTGTCTATTTGGGGGTATTGGGTTGTTTCCATATCTTGGCTATTGTGAGTTTTGCTGTAGTAAGCATAGAAGTGCTGATTTCCATTCAAATTAGTGTTTTTGTGTCCTTTGGGTAGACTCATAGGAGTGGAATCATGGATTGTATGGTAGAATCTATTTTAAGTTCAGAGGATCCTCCACACAACTTTCCATAGTGGCTGGACCATTTGCATTTCCACCAGCAGTGGAAGAGGTTACCTTTTTCGCCCTAATTCTCTCCAGAATGTTGTTTATATATTTTCTTAATGTGGTCATTTATACTGGCCAGGCCATGTGGGCCTGTTCTCTCAGTCTACCATTCTCATCTCCTTCTTTTCCTTTTCTTCGCTCTTTCCTTTTAGCTGCCTTTGGCGTGTCTCGCTTCTTCTCACATGGTCTTTCTCTCAGATTCCACCCACCAGGGTACTCAGGCACCAACACAACTTAACGGCGTCACTCACAACCCTGCATCAGGTGCTCATCTCTTCCATCTGATCTTGAGATTCTCTCCTGATCAGTCATTGACTTTCTCCCATTGTCTTTGTCTGGAATGTTCTTTCCCATCACAGACGCCTTTAGCCCTCCTTGTCAGTCAGGTTGCAATTTAGATCATGTGATGAACCAGCATCTAGAACTGTTAGTTGATGTATCTATAAATTCATGTTCATGGCAGTTCAATGCCTTTCCCCTTCCCAAGGGAAGAGCCACCAGCATGACACCTTCAGTATCTTGCCTTCTGCTACATTGCAGCCCCCTCCCTGAACACAGTGGATTGCAAATAGCATTTCTCAGAGTGAGTGGGTAACTGAGAGCACGTTGTCTTAGGCCTTTAGCTCGCTTTGCACTGAGAGCAACTCAGGGAATCTCCTTTCCTTTCTGTCGGGTCTGCCGAGCCCCTTCTGCCCAGAAGCTCCCCTGGCAGCAAGTGTTCATGAACACTCACAGGTGGCTTTTGTTTGCAAATGGAGAACTGGCAGCCCTCCTGCCTTTCTGGATTTACAGTGTGTGCGCAAGTAAGGCAAGCCACAAATCTGCTCCGGCGCCTCACCAGGTGATGCTGGGAAGCAGGAGGAAGGGGAAAGAGACTTTTCACTGAGACAGACCGTCGCCTGCATCCACCTCCCTGCCTGCCTGCTGCATGATTGATGTTCTCAGGAGGTCCTGTTAGCTGAGACTTCTATACTCGTCAGCATGGACGGTCGTAAATACAGGGTGTGTAAATTAGTACTCTCCCCGGGGTTCTGTTCACATCAGAAGTGCCACATTCAAGAACCCCCTTCTCTAGAAGTCTCCAAGGCTTACAAAGACATCGGTATAGTCGCTTATTAGCAGCAGAGATGAGACATTTCTCTAGTCATTAGGAAATGACTAATGCCCCAAGCCTCCCATGAGAGAGCCAGGACCCAGGGTCTGTCCAGACGTGGGCAAAGCTTCCAGCCAGAACAGGCCTGAGGTGCAGACTCAGCATGCGCTCATTCCCTCCACCCACCCAACCCCAGTCCCTTCTGGCTCAGTGCAGACCTGGACAAATGACTTGGGGGGACAGCCACCCACCTTCACCCCCAGAGCATTGTGTGTGCTGAAGCCTTGGTGCCCACAAGCCCAGGAAGAAGACATCGCTGAGCTCATGGAAGAGGCCATAGAATGCTTTCGCACCTGCCTCCTAGGGCGTGTTTGTACTTGAGGAGTTTTCCCTGATAATTATTTCCTCTCCGTCACTGCTGACTGTGAGGTAATGGGGACGCAGGCCCCCGCATTCCCAACAGAACCTGAATCTGGTAAAGGCTGGTGGCCCCCTGCACCTTACCCAGAGACCAGCAGTCCCTGGTCCATCAGCCTGACTGGCCATTCATTCCCAGGGCTTTGGGAAGGCTGGGCATATGGTGCTGGTGGCCTGGTCTAGTCACTGTAAACCACACATCTGGAAACCTAGTCACTGGTCAATAGCACCTCTGGAAACCAGAACTGGGAGAGCTCGGTAGCACTCCTGGGAGCCACCCAAGTCTCTGTACACCTTGAGTGTCGTGGGACATGGTGTTTAGGAAGGAACCTCAGGGAGGGCTTGGCTGTCTGTACCCCACACTGCAAAGAGCCAGTGGCTGCTTGTGAAGTCCCAGAGCCAGCAGCATGCTCACGCCCTGGACTTGATCCCCTGCTCTCCCGCTTCTCTGGAGCCGGTCTGGGCTCTCTCCTGATCATTTAACACTTAGCAGTTCAAGCCAGGCCTGGTGACATGTGCCTGTAATCCCAGGTACTTGGGAGGCTGAGGCTAGGAATCACTTGAGTCTGCAGGTTCAAGACTAGCCCGGGCAACATAGCAAGACCTAGTCTCTTTAAAAAAAAAAAAAAAAAGAAAAGAAAGAAAAGAAAAAGAAAGCAAAAACAAAACTTACCAGTTCAAGAAAGTGGCCACCTTCAGGTCTTCAGGTTAAGGTCCAAATAGGCTTTTATTTTTGTAACGATCCTAAGGACGCACACTTTTTCAAGTGCTTCTGACTTTGAAAGGGGAGAATTTATGTCACAAGAGCAATCACTTAGCAAATAAACATTTGCGTTCATTTGAGCAAATGGCAGTTAAAATATAAAAATGTTCTGTGACTTCCGCACCTTCTGTCAGCCCTACTGGCTGTTCTCAAGAGTGGGCTCTGCAGCCTGCCAAGGAGCCTGGGTGTGGGGGTCGCCATGCGGGCCTCTGTCCCAGCCCTGAGGGCCGTGTGTGACATCACTCCCCCCCCCCCCGCCTCGAAACATGCTTTTCTAGGCTGTTGTCTCCCTGCTTCTCAGGCTGAACAAGATCAGTATAGCTGGGCACAGTGGCACACACCTTTAATCCCAGCCTTGGGGGGCTGAGGCTAGGCATAGTTTGAGTCTGCAGGTTCGAGACTACCCCAGGCAACATAGCAAGACCTAGTCTCAAAAAAAATAGCCAAGTGTGGTGGTGCGTGCCTGTAATCGCAGCCTTGGAAAGCTGAGGCCAAGAATCACTTGAGTCAGCGGATTCGAAACTACCCCAGGCAAAAAAAAGATCAGTAATGGCTGATTTTCTAAGGTCTGAAAAGTGTTTAAAATACTGGCTGAAGTGTGTGTTGTTAAAAATGAACTGTTATCAACCTTTTCAAGGTCATCTTTCATCAAGACTTCTATAGACAGGAAACTCGCTTCTGTGCCAGGATCCTCTGGGCAGCTTATCTTTCTAGCCTGCGTGCACGGTGACCTTGAAAGCATGAACTGACCTTTCAGGTTTTCTGTCCTCTTATTTATGGACAAGGGGTTTGGCCTCAATCCTTTCCTAGTTTCCTCATAATCCTGAGATGTTATGGTTCTAAGATAGCTTTCCTTATTACGGAGTTTAAAGAAAATACTTTCCAAGAGCGTTTCAAAAGGACACCGTAAGAATAACAAAAAGCACATGGAGAGGAGAGGTGGCATTGACGTTTCTTTTGGCTGCAGGTCAGAAACCTGGGAGCTGGGCTGGCCACTAGAACTTCTTAATGCCCCACCCTTTGCCTTTTTGTTTTCCTTTTTCTTTTTGGTCTGGTGTGGCTCTTGGCAAACAAACAGGTAGGAGGTTGTAAAGGGGGAAAAGGAGGGGTTTGAGTTGTGTTCGGGGTAGGGGGTAGTGTGATGGGTAGGGTGCATAGGTGATAAGCATACTGAGGCATCCATGGCCAAGAGAGGACAAAGTTGGGCCCGTGGGTTGATCTAGAAGGGGGCCAGTTCCTTGTCTCTCACAGCAGCACCCCACAGAGCTGTTACTCCCAGGCTTATTGAAAAGTGTGCGAGATATGTCAGTGGCTGGGTTCCAGTGTGATGTACTCTCTCCTTCCCACAGGGAAGGGTGGGCTGGTTATCTCTTCAGCCTTGAACTCTCTTCCGCTGGCTTTTCCTGAGGGATGGTGCCACGGAAGACAGGCTGCTCTCAGATCCAACAGGACAGCTAGCTATGGTTCTTAAAGTCTTTGTCTAGAAGATTCACTCTTTGAACTTTATCTCCTGCAGGAAAGCCTTCTTTTTCTGAAATGCGCTTCTGTTTGCTAAAATACTAAATGAGAATGAGACAAATGAGAAAATTGACCCATTTGACCAGCTGCTTACAAACCAAGCATTTACAACACACATACACATACACACACACACACACTCTCTCTCTCTCTCTCTCTCTCACATGCACACACACTCATACACTCTCTCACCATCACCCCCCACTTTTGCAGAGTAGTCACCACATTAGGTCAGTCCTCCTCAGTCAAGGAGCTCTTGTCTACAAGTGCATGAAGTGTGTGTGTTCTGGGCTGAGTGTTCCCCAGGACCCCCTCAATCATTGTGAGCCCAGCCCAGAGACAAAGTCCTTCAACTCCTGTTCTTTCCAAGTCCTGTCTCAAAGGCGTGGCAAGGACATCGCTTGCCCAATAACTGTGTGTAACTGATGAGGAAGCACATGGAAACCTGATTTACTAATTAGAAAACATCTTCCCACTTAGGTGATTATTAAGCTCCCTGCTTAGTTCCTTAACAACTGACTCTGCCATCCTTGCTAGCTCATCCTTTCCACAAGATGTTGACGCTCCATGTTCTTTCCCCATTTCTCTAACTCTGAGCATTTTCTTCAGACTGAAACAGGATCACTAAGGATACTCATTCAGGCTCCTGTGTCTGAATTGTAATCTGTGCCTTTTGTCATCTTGCTTTCATGGCCCATAATCCTATTATTTATGAGATTTTCTTTTGAAAGTGCTTTGTTTGTGAAAGTAGAAAACCAGAGAAATTGATGAATCTCTTTATTTCATCATATATAAAGTCATGGGGATGCTGTCAGGAATCATGGGCTATTGGGTAGCAGCCGATGGCTCAGGGCCTGGGGAATGTGACAGGGACAATGTCTAAGTCACCTGCTGTCTCCATTATCAGGTGTGTCATCACAGACCTTACTGTATTTAGTGTTTTGAATTACACCCAATGAAATGGGGTGCCGTGTTCCCTACTGAAAGCATAGGGGAGGCCCCTCTCCTGGTGCCAGCATGTGAGACTTGGGAGTAATTTTTCTGTGTTTTGAAACTTATCTATCACCAAGCCATTTATAAAAATCAGCCTCCTATTCAGGAGCTTTTAAAATTGTGGGGAAGAGTGTAGTCTGCCCCTACCCCTTCTTGGACCTGGCCAACCCAAGTGGTCTCCTGTCCTATCTCCTTTATTTCTGACCTTTCATTTCCCTTTCCTTAATTAAACTTGCCTTTATCACCCACTTGAAAAAATAAAATTGTGGGAAAGTACATTATAAAATCAAACAATGTTACACATGTTTAATCATGGTTCTCCAGAAAAAGAGATCCGGCAGGGGTGTGTATGAGGGAAGGGGGAGAGATGAGGGGTAAGAAATTGGATCACATAATTATAAAGCTGAGAAGTACACAAGTTGGAGTCTCAGAGCCAATGTATAATTCTAGTCTGATTCCTAAGACCAGAGGATCGAGAAAGAACTAATGATGTACTTTCTAGCTCAAAACTGTTGATTGGCGACCAAATTGGAGTCAGCATTTCATTCCAAACAAAACTGGAAAAGACCAGTATCCCAGATAGGTTTCTCTTCCTGAGTCTTTTAGTTCTGGGTGTGCCTTTGCTGATTGGATGAGGTCTGCCCACAGGAGAGGACAGCCAGCTTGCCTTGGTCTACCATTTCAATGTCAACATCACCAAAACACACTCCAAGACATGCCCAGGATAATGTTTGACTAACTGTCTGGACTCCCCATGGCCCAACTGATAGATGAGATCATCCTATAGCTATCATCATACACATGGTATGTGGTTCTCAGCCACTCAGCACTGGTGTCTGTTGGCTGCCTACCCTGCATTCAGCTCTCCAGGCACTGGAAAAGATGGGAGCACAGTAAATCTTCCATCATGTCTGCCCTAATGGGTTGGAGAACACAGCACTGAGCTACCATCAAGAGGAAGTCTTCCTTAGGCCTCTAGAGAGTGCTGTCCTTTGGAGACTGAGCATAAGCCACAGATAAAAACAGCAAGCTCGGTTGTCATAGATTTCATAGTAGCCATATTTAAAATGGCAAATCATAATAATTTATTCTACCCAGTGTTCCCAACTATTATTATAATGTATAGTTATTTTTATATAAGTAATTTTATTTATATATATATATATTTCACATCTTTATATTCTCCAGGTTTCTCCCACCACTTCCCTTCCCTGACCTCTCCCACCCATCCCCCCACACCCCAGCTGTATACTTTAGTTTGGTTGTTAGTTTGTTTGGACTTTTCCTCCAGGCCTTTGGTTTGTTTTCCCTATATCCCATATATTAGTGAAGCCATCTAGTTTCTTTTTCTTTCTAACTTGTTTCTGCTAATATGATTCCTTCTAGGTCCATCCATGTTATCTCAAATGCATCAACTTTGTCATTTTTAATTGATGAGTAATCTTCCATTGCGTATATATACCACATCTTTTTCATCTATTCATCTGTTTTAGGACATTGGATTAACGAAAAAATTATACGAGCAGTTTAGAATATGGTTTTACATGAAGTCTTTGAACTTTTGCTGCTACAGAGCACACCCTTTCGGACCAGCCCCTGTTCCTGTGGCTAAGGGTCGCTGATATGGAGAGTGTAGGCACAATGTCTGCTATGGATGTTCTTCCTTCAGTACCTTGTCCCATTCTATTGTGAGTCTATACCCAAGTAGCTGGGTCTGAGGGAAGAGCCCCTATTTGGAGGATGTTGTGCAATGCATGGGAATTCGGAGTGATTGTCTGCCCTGACGGTCAACAGTCACTCTCCATCTGGAAGCAGCCAGGACCACATAGTTAGCAGGTTGACTGTTTTGGGTCTTGGTTTCCTGGACCAGAATAGTCCTGCTCTTGAGAAATCCTGTTCCTACTATTACTTTGTATTCTGTACCATGCAGGACCCCGCTCCTGGGTCACACTGACTGTCCATGCCACACGAGGCTCTCCTGGGCCTGGGAACATATCGACCAGCATAGGGAAGATTGAGTCAAATTGCACTTGACACATGTTTCTTCTGTTGCAAAACAGTCGAGGGCAAGAATACTAGTATGTGCCAGGATTTTGCTAATAACCCATTCCATCAAGCACATCTACTAGGCACTCTTACTTGGAGCTGTCATCAGAAGTCCCCTTGAGGTAGAGCTATCTGCTTGCCACTAAGGATCACCACCCTACACCACACTGAGGACCCCATGCTGATGAACCCACTTCTTCCTGCTGGATGCTGCCCTTTTGATGCCCTACAAGCAGGCCTCCCTTTCTTTTTCCATAAAGCTTTCCCAGGTGACCTCTCCCGGGAAGGCACCCCTAGGCCCATGTGTCACTCAGCCTGTTCTCCATAGTCTGAGTCACCACCAGTCCCCATCACTGTTCTTGATGACAAGCATGTTCTTGGGTGTCACCTGTGATGACAATGATAAATATCCTGAGAAAAAAATACCTTCACCCTCCGAGTCCTGAGGGACCCCAGGAAAGTGGCAGCTGACCCTGAAATTTGAAATGGATTTGATTTAGAGCAGTCATCATTTTATATTGCTGTTTAGATCTTAAGAAATAGTTCTACCAAGTGAAGCAGAGAACAAGTTTTGTTTATTTTTACTACTCTGTCATTTCTGTTTTCCCTAAGGAAATAATATTCCTTAAATGTGAGAAAAGGATTTTTCACTTGAGGAGAAAAAGGAATTTTGTATCTGACTGATATTTATATTAAAATGAAATTTATGAAGCCAGGTGTATGGTGGCATGTGCCTATAGTCCAAGCACTGGGAGCCAAGAGACCTGCAATCATTTGAGTTCATGGGTTTGAGACTACCCCCGGCAACATAGCGAGACTTGGTCTCAAAAAAGCAGCTGGGCCTGGTGGTGAGAGCCTGTAATCCCAGCTGAGGATCCCACCTGAGGCTGAGGCTGGGGATCACTTGATCTGCGGGATTGGGACTACCCGGGGCAACATAGCGAGACCTAGTCTCAAAAAAAAAAGAAGTAAAATGAAACTGTAGGGTGCTATCACAGACCAGACTGGGCTCATGCTGTGAAATGAGGAACACCTCATTTTACTACCTTATCAGTCCCCAGAACACTGGAGACAGAATGGGTAAAATACCTCTAAAGAGTAATAGTGTTGCCACCTCCATGTTTACATAAAGGAACATTCCTTAAAGAGTTACCAACCAATTTGTAAGTAATCCCCCAGCCCCCAATTACCTCACAGGAACCAATATGTTAGCCAATTTTATTACACCCTCATGGTTTGGCTTCCTTTAAAATTCATCGTGAATTGTGCTCTGTTCTTTATAAATACCCCTCTCTTTATTTAATAAATTGTCATCTAGTCCATTATTGCAGTCAATCCTTAGCTGCTCTAGCTAAGCCATATCTCTCGTCATCCTTTCTTATAACCTGCGCTCAGCTCTCAACAGAAACTTACCTTACATAAACTGTAGCCAGCTCAAGAACCTGGCTGTAGATGCAGTTTTGAGTCAACAGTGGTAGTTGGATGAGTCTGTTCTCGATGTGGAAGGCTAGCATTTGGTTTTCTCATTCTGCTGAAGCTCTCTGGCCACCATTTCTCTCTGGGAGAAGGTTTTTCTTTGCAAGGAGCTGGGCTCAAACATCCAAAATCCCATTTCTGTCTCCTCGGCTCTCAACCAGTCTCCCTGGGTGCTTCCCCAGCCACTGCCATGGCCCCCACATTGCACTCAGTGTGCACATGCTCCAGAACTGGTGTGACTTGGCAAGCCAGCAAGGCCAAGTGCAGGGTGATGATGCAGGAACTGGTGCAGAGCATCCACCAGCACCCAGTTCCACTGTCCTGCATTCCCCTGCCCCCCACCTTCATTGCCCTCATTTCCATCACCAAACTTCTTTATTAATAGGCCTCTTGATAACTGGGATCCTTTCTATGTGGAATTTCAAGAGCTGGGTTCCATTTCTCCATCCCCAAGGTTAGCCAGTGTCTTATATTTAAGTGTCTTATATTAAAGCAGGCATAGAACCTGGGAGCTTCCACGCAGATTGACTTGTTTCCATCCTGCTTCACGCAGCTTCGTGCCATCAGTGCCCACTTGCAACGGTAGTGTGAAACCTCCTATGTGCAGTGTTAGAGGATGCAAACTAAGACCAGTCAGGACTCATGCTGTAGATGAAGAACACTTCATTTTACTCTTATCAGGTCTTCAGAACACTGAAGATGGAAATGGCATAATTGACCTCCAGTGGGCAGCAGTGTCACCATTCCTCCAACATTTACCCTAAGAGACCTTCCTTAGGAGATTACAGCAAGTTAATGAGTGAATCCCCAGCCCCCAACTGTCCCACAGGAACTAATGTTTTACCTAATCTGATTTTGCCTGAGCCACTTTTTCCCCTTGCCTGGAACCTTTAAAAGGACTTGTGAAGTACATTAAATTTTGCTGTTTGGTTCATGCTTCCAGTCAGCCCTCAGCCCTGTGGATGAGCAATCGCTCTCATATCTCCTTCCTAGTGCCCTGTGTCCTGCCTCTTTATAGGTCAGGACTCATCTGAGTCCCTTCAATGTTCCACAGAGGGATGCACGCTAGAAAGCTGATGGCTGAACCTGCAGCAGAGGTGGTAGATTGTGGTCCAAGGCACCTCTGGGAAGCTGAGACCTTAGACAGTGGGAGTCTCTCCCAGATGCCAGGCCAGCTTCCTAGCCAGGACTCAGGGATCTTCCCCTGCCCAGGCTGAAACATTTGCTCTGATCCTGTGAAGTGACTCTTGGTAACAACCTGGTCAAGCCTGGCAACATCACTCTGCTGTGTGTTCATGGTCTCAGAGTTCAAGGTGAGAAATTCTAACTCAAGGATATGAGTACAGAGAGAGTAGCTTTTCCATTAGCAAGGCAGTGGGTCCATAATAAGTGGTCATCCATTTTAGATCTCCCAGACATCTGGGGGGTGATTTCATTGTGAATCCCCTGAGACTGAGGATGCATGGGATAGTCTAGGGGATAAGGTTAACCCTCAAGTCATGAGCTCAACCATAAACCCTCCAAAAGTCTACTGGATCTTCCTCGCAGCTGTTTTCATGTGAAATACATGCATGTTCAGAGTACCCTTTCCATCCTGACATGTCTCTCTCTACCATTCATGTTTCTCTGAGATTGGAGACCATTTTCTCCAAGTATCCCAGTTGAACTTCCAGTGCTCTTGTCTTCTTACTGATTCTGATGATCTTGGGTTGCCTCTCTTTACCCTAAAGCTGTACTTAACTGCATAAGCTTACCTGAAGGCATCTGGAGTGTTAGAAGTTTCCATTAGAGTTTCTAGTCCCTTTTTTCTGATCTCAAACTAATAAACCTCACTCTCAGCCTACACTTTGGACTTCCCTGAAGGGAGCACAGAACAAAGATTTCTCTAAAGTTTTTAGCTCAGATTGCTTCACTTCCTAGCTAGTGGATGACGTCACATGTTTTATCCCAGTGATTCTGAACTTTTTTAGGGATCTCACAGACCAAACTTAAATGCTATTGACCCTCTCTTCAAATGCAAACAATTTCACACCTGCGGGTAATTTTAGGAGTCCACAAAATCTAGCTGTTAATCCCACATGTATACATAACTCAAGGGCAAGGATCTAATGACTCTAAGAAAATCTTACTATCCAATGAAAATGAAAATCTTCCCAGGAGATGTTGGAATATAAAAACACAACCTTTGGATTATAAAATATTCTCCTGGTTAATTTCTATTCGTTAGGACATTCACAAGGAAGTCTTATAATGAGGAACTAGATGGGGCTTCCTTGATCTGATATTTTAAGGGTTTCTGCTGTTTTTAAAGGTATCAGATTGAGAGAGATTGCTCCTGCAATCTACTTTTTATTTCAACTGGGATAGAATTTTATAGTATTCTTGCTCATGGGACAGATCATAATAATCATATGAGCCCTTAT
Organism: Uropsilus gracilis; assembly: GCA_004024945.1. Taxonomy (NCBI): domain Eukaryota; kingdom Metazoa; phylum Chordata; class Mammalia; order Eulipotyphla; family Talpidae; genus Uropsilus; species Uropsilus gracilis. Next base: position 2,602 of record PVHY01002165.1, on the reverse strand, counting down.
TCAAAGTGGTGTTTTTATTGTCTGCTAATATCAACCAAATCAACCTGCACAGAACAGTTGGCATTAACTATATCACATGTTGAAAAGATAGAAATGTCCATGACATTTACATCACATTTTATTCTTCAAGACATGACTATAATATATTATAAAATCAATTTATTTTTTTATTAATTAAATTATTTATATATAAATTTCAAATCTTTGTAATCCCCAGGGTTCACCCCTCCAACCTCTCTGACCATTCCCACCCTGTCCCACCCCCTATAAAAGTCAATTTATTTGGACTATAATCAGGAGTATTTCTCATTAATACCTTTGAAACCTTTAATACAAAGTAGTTGGTATATATAAAGCTGAAAAACAATGGAAATCGTCAAGGTGTATGTAACAGATGTTTTATTGTAACGTGTCATATTTTACTCCCACTCTTGGAAAATTGGTCATATATGCTAGCTAGACTTGATAAACTTGCTCTCAACACTCTTCAAACAGTTTTACCATTAAGGAAATTGCATACACAATGCAAGGACTTAAAAATACAGAGAATCACAAAGAAGCAAATGAAAAGTGGCGGGAACCCTATCCCCAGGGAGTTTACCTGAGAGTATTTCTGTGGGAAGCTTAGCCCTGTGTTGATAGTGGGAGTGTTCAGTCTTCTGTTATCTGTCACATCGACTTAGGCTTTCTTCTTTCATTTTAACATGACTTCCTTCTTAGTCCCTCATTAAAAAAATAATAATAATAATAATAAAAAATATATATATATGAACTACTATTTTTAGTGGAGCATGATGGGTGAGACTATTTTCATTTCAGGTCACTATAACAGGCGGACTTGTGATGCAAACAGCCAGGTACAGAAGCTCAAGTTCTCCTATAGCCCATCTGACCCTGCCACCAGCAGGCTGTGTGAACTTGAGCAGATTCATATTGTACTTCTACTTTGTTTTCACATTATCAGCTGTAGAATGAGACCATGGTCATAGCAGGGCCTAAGTGAGGGCAGTCCCACTGATGGGGAATGAACTGCTCTGAGTGGTGGGTGTTTGATGCATGTGGACTTTCATAGCAGCTTTTACTGCAGTTTTGCTATTGAAAAGAATGTTGTGGAGGTTTTTTAAAGTTTTTTTTTAATCCTAAACTTTATTAGAAGCAATACTGACATGTGCAAAGGAGGAAGAGAAATGATCTTTCCTTAAGTATTGGCTCTTCCCATCCTCTATCTACTATCAGTAGTTTTCAGTACAAAAAAGTTTGTTGCAGCTGTAACTGTCATCCTTACATCCACCAAAAATCCATATAACTTGTATAATTACTAAAGGGATCATTTCAACTCTTCTATAAATAACTGCTTTCTTTACTTGATAAATGTAGAAACTTTCCCATGTCAATTAGTAAATATGGTCTTCATAATAAGAAAACTTTATATGCTTTTCTGTAACTTATTTATAGGTATTGTTGAATGTTATTGCTGCTATGTAAAAGAAATAAAAAGCAATTACTGTAGTTATTGTGTCTGATATATAACTCTCCTATGGATTTTCTTGTTAGTTTTCTTTGTGTTATTCAGTTTATTCTCTGAATTTTCTTGGCAGTTATCAAATAGGAAAAGTGGTATTATGTTTCATCCTTTTCTGTATATTTGCAATGTATATGTAAGAAGAGCTTAAAAAATACAGAGCATCATAAAAAGGAATATATATTCATATGTGTGTTTGTGTGTATGTATATGGCATCCCTTTAGAGTGTGTGTGCATATGTGTGTGTGTGTGTGTGTGTGTGTGTGTGTGTGTGTGGTATCCCTTTAATTTTTCTTGTTGCATTGGCCAGAACCTCCATTAAAATGGAGTCAAAATGCTGTCTTCTTTTTCTCTACTTCTTTCATAGGAATGTTCCATTCATTCAAATGCTGTTGACTAAAACCATTGAAACATCCTTAATTCTCTCCTGTCTTGAAATTCATACTCAATCCATGTGTGAATTCAATTGGAAATACCCTCAAAATAGAATCTGAGCCAGGCTATTCTGCTTGTCTCTCCTCCTCCCAGGATCATGCCACGGTGTTTGGCATGCTGCTCAGAGCCCTGGGCTGCATCTGTTTGCATCCACCCTTCGTTCCTCACAACCTATTTTCCTAAGACAGAAGGAGGGATCCTGCCAAACTATAAAGCAGGTCTCGTCCCTCCCATGACCCAAACTTCTCAGAGGTTGCCATCATCTTTATGGTGCAAGTTCCACCTGCTCCTTGTCCCTTACCACCCCAGCCTCATTTCCTGAATGCAAGTCTGCCTGCTGCTCCCCATCTTGCCAAACTACCTCCTAGTTCCTTGACACCCCAAGTACCCACTGCCTCCAGTCTCTTGTGTCTGCTGTTGCTCTCTTCATGGGTTATTCCCATTCTCTTTCCTCACTTAATAGAGATCCATGCTTCGTCACCTCCTTAGAGATGTGTTTTCTGACTACCAACCTAAACAAGTAAGATCTTGTTCGTGATTCTCTGCTTTTCTACACAGCATTTAATTTTCTTCCTATCCTTCTTTCCCTTCCTCCCTCCTTCCCTCCCTCCCTCCCTCCCTCCTTCCCTCCCTTCCTTCCTCCC
>PVHY01002164.1:0-133979 GCA_004024945.1 Uropsilus gracilis | reverse complement strand
AATTAAAGTCCGGAACCAGGCAAGGATGCCCACTCTCTCCACTCCTTTTCAACATAGTTCTGGAAGTCCTAGCTAGGGCAATAAGACAAGAGAAAGACATAAAAGGAATCCGAATAGGGAACGAAGAAATAAAGTTATCATTATACGCGGATGATATGATTCTCTATGTAGAGAACCCAGAAAAATCAACAGAAAAACTAATTGAAATAATAAACCGATTTGGTAAGGTAGCTGGATACAAAATCAACACGCAAAAATCAACAGCATTCATATATGCAAAGAATCAAACAGAAGAAGAAGAAATTAGAAAAAACACTCCATTTACCATTGCACCAAAGAAAATCAAATACTTGGGAATTAACCTAACAAAAGACATAAAAGACCTATACAAAGAAAACTATAAAACATTCTTAAAAGGTCAATAATTCTTAAAGAATTTCACTTAAAGGAGTAAACATTTCTGTTTCCAGTGGTGGTGCTTATCACACATACCCATACTTTAGGGACACTTGACCTAATATTTTGCATCCAAAGACCATGATAAGCAAGGGGAAAAATAATAACTTTGCACTGAATAAACAAACTTTTAACCAAAGGATGAATCTTAATATTCCCAGAGATGTCTGGTGCATATCATGTACTCACTGAGATGACAAGTGCATTTCCGCTCCGTGATATGCTGCCCAAACATTCAATGTGATAATTAGAAAAAAAAAAATCACAAAACCCCAAACTGGAGAACATTTGGATATTTGTTAGTACTTACAACATTTAAAGTTATTACAAAAAAAGGAAGAATGAAAAATATGTTACTGACAAAGATAGAGTGAGAAAACTGGGCAAGCAAGTATAGTGTGGCATTCTGCATTAGTTCCAGAACAAAATGAGAACATTAATGGTGAAATTGAAACTAAAACTGTAGCTTAGTTAAAAGTAGTATGCCAATGGCAGTTTCTCAGTTTTTGCAAATGTGCTCTGGAAATGCAAACATTAACATGGAGAAACTTGGGTAAGAGATATACACTCTGCAATTTTTCTGAAAAATCACAAATCATTTTCAAACTAAAAGTTTACTAAAATATATAAATAGTTGTTAAGATTTGCACTAGTCCAAGTAGTAATATAGAGGGTAATCTGTTCCTAACTATAGGTTCCAGATAACGTCTCGCTAAGCCCCAAGTAACTATAGCCACAATAACATCCACAGAGCAGAACAAGTAAATCAACTTGCAGAAAGATGAAATATAGCAAGTTTCTTTTTATGATCCTAATATTAGGAGGATTTGTTTTACAATAGTAGATAACTAAAATAAATGTATAGTGACTATTTGGATTTATGTAAGAACCACTGATACACATGGCTTTTAGGATAATTATTTCTATTTTCAGTTCCTAGGATGGATACATGATACTTTAGAAATAGTTTAGAGAAAGGATATAATCTGCTAATTTATCTTATATGATTAAGTTCCTATGAAAGTAATTAAGATGTCTTTGTCCCAGTCATTTTAAACTATGCTTTAGCATGTTGTTATTCAAAATATAGTTCTCAACTTTCAAAATTAGGACTATATGAAATCTTATTAGAAACAAACACAAAGATCTGCTAAATTAGAATTTGCATTTTATCATTATGCCTAGGCAAGTGGCATGCACATGAATCTAATAGTAAGAGATATGATAAAAATAAAATCACACAGTTATCCGAGAGCATGTGAGTTTATTATCTTTTCAACCAAATGAAAATTTTCTAGCTATCCAGACTGATTCCTCAAACACAATTTACCTAAGTCAGAAACCAAAGATAAATCATAGTTCTCCCACTCTCTCATTTCCTCTATAAATCAAAAATTGCACCTCTTCCATATGTTAATTTTTCCTAAAGATCACACCACTTGTCTAATTTATTCCAATGGTCAGTACTATCCTTAGAATGGGCACGAGTCTCATTCTTCATGAGTCCTATATTTTTAGTCTTTTTTCAAAAAAAGTCTGTCCTTCCTAAGTATCAGAATTAACCACGGAGATAGTGTAGGGCATTAAGAGATTGGCCAATGGCACATCTAGTCTTTAGTTTGATTCTTGAACCCTAACCTTGTTCTTCCTGCTCTGATCACTATATAGAGTCAATCAGATTCCTTAAGGATCTCAAACTTTTATAAATGACTCAGGACATGAGTTTCCAAATAGCTTATTCATGTAGATAGGTACGAAGTTTCTTTCACAGTACTGCCATGGAATTAGGCCATCACAATAGTGTTGATGTTCATTTTAGTGATTCTTATGGTAGACATAGAATGAGCTCAGGGTACTGGGTTTACAGGAAATCAACAATTCATTCCTGAAGCTAATCTATTTGTATACATTCAAGAATCAGCCCCCACCGATGTCTCTACCCCATGAATACCTACAGTTAGCAACACTCAAGTGTGGCAGGAATGACATCAAGCATCATTGACCATCCCTACCTTCTGCTTTCCTGCTGTCTCCATCAGGTCACACCATTAGCCATGCTATATGAATGATGTCATTTTTCTAAGTCCAACTACAGACTCCTTTTCTATCTTTCTCAATGATGGCAGTATATGAAAATCAGGGAAATATCAATATTGAAAGAGAACATATGCTAAGAATTCACTGATTGTAGTCTCAATATTCATGAGAAAATATAATCCTATTCTTGTACTATAATGAACAGTTGATTTTCTCTGAACACAAAATAAGTTGTTTTCATAATCTGCTTTGTTGTCCAGGCAAGATTCACATGTGTAGTGTCATCAACTAGGTAGAGGAAAAACACTAGTTGGCTTGTTGGAAGCCAGCATTCACTGATGGCACCATAGGTGATCCAGCATCATGACTAATTATAAAATTTGCACTAAAAAAATTGTTTTAGAAAAATTCAGGGGCAAGATCTATGTTGTTAGAGTAAAACATGTTCCATAATCCATGGTGCTAAAGTAAGAAGTGTTGCTAATGCATAATCCTGACAAAGTGCCTTTAGTCAGAAATAACACATTTAACCATAAAGGACACAAAAAGGTGACTTCTAGGCCTAAAGGGAAAGAGATGGGTTTCTGGGTGACATTACAGGCACCCCTATATTTATTGTGCTTGGTTAGTTCTTTTCCATACTTGAAAACCTACATCAACATAGCCACCAATTTAGAAAACTTTTCTGAAAAATACTTTAAATATTTTCTTCTTTGTAAAACAATAATAAAGAAAAAGATAAAGAGGGATACAAATAAAGAGATACAGACACAAATTCTAATTTACCCAAGATGAGTGGCTCTTATGTGTTTACGACACCTTCAGACTACAAGTTCTTCAAGGGAAAGGACCACAATAAAACATTGTACTTTACCACCTTACACCAGTAAGAATGGCCCATATCCAAAAAACGGGAAACAAGTGCTGGCATGGATGTAGAGAGAAAGGAAAACTCTTTCACTGGAGGTGGGAATATAAATTGGTTCAGCCACTATGGAAGGATGTGTGGAGGACCCTCAAACTAATGGAAATGGAATTACTATTTGACCATTTTTACTAATTATTACTTACTATTACTATTATTAACAATTATTACTAATTGTTCTTCTGAGAATCAACCCAAAGGAGACCTCAATGCTTGTACAAAGGGACAACTGTGCCCGGATATTTACTGCAGCACTATTTATAATTGCAAGGACAGAGAAACAACCTAAATGTCCCAAAACAGATGAATGGATGAAAAAGATGTGGTACATATACATAATGGAATATTGCTCATCAATTAAAAATGACAAATTTGATGATTTCATGATAACATGGATGTATTTAGAAGAAATCATATTAGCAGAAACAAGTCAGGAAGAAAAGACAGAAACCAAATTGTTTCACTAATATATGGGACATAGAAAAAATAAAAGCCATGAGGAAAAGTCAAAACAAGCTAACAACCAAACTGAAGTACACAACTTGGGGGAGGGGGGTAGGAGAAATTGGGAACAGTCAGGGAGGGAAGGCAGTGGGCAAACCCTGGGGATTACAAAGATGTGAAATTTATATATAAATAAATTATTTTTTAAAAATTGTACTTTATAGGCACGACTTATATATAGAAAATTTCAGATGAATTATAAATAAAAGAGGGAACGCGGCCGGGCATGAAGGCGCATGCCTGTAAGTAGCTGCCAAAGAAGCCGTGGCTGGAGCGGGGGGTTGCTGCTCGAGCCCGCCGGGGGCACATGGTGAGACCTAGTTCCAAAAAAAATTTTTTTTAATTAAAAGAAAAAATATATATATATACATATACATATGTATGTATATATATATATATATATATATACATACATATGTATATAGTTGGGTGTGGTAGCATGCTCTTGAAATCCCAGGAATTACCTGGGAAAGCTGAGGCTGGGGATCTCTTGAGTCTGTGGTACCCTGGGCAGCGTGAGCCTGTGGTTCCATAGGCAAAAATAGTGAGACCTAGTCTCAAAAAAAAAAAAAAGAGGGAACACACATCAGTGGTTGGACCTCCCACAAATTATCCTTGTACCATTTATTTTCATTGATAGTGCAAAAAATGTACCTATTTTTTAAAATGAACATCACTCATAATTCCTCAAAAATGATTTCAACATATTTTCTTTTAATCTAGTTGTTAAAAAAAAAAAAAAGTGAAAGTGTACCTTTTCTAAAATTACAAGGTAATTGCTAGAGAATGAGCTAAAAATTGTATTCCACCAATTTTCTACCAATTAGAGGGATTAGTGTGGTTCAGAATTGAAGTTATCCTAGAAATATTTATTTTCTGACTTAAGTGAAAAAGAGAAAAAACTTATTTTAAAATACATTTTTCTTTATATTGCAAATGCAAGCAATCGTGGATAGATAGTACAGTAATGAGGTATTATTTTTAGCCCAGTTAGGTTATACCACATTGAGAGGAAGGAAAATGAGGGAAAACCATTAATATTTCTCTTTATAATAATGTAAAATGCTATCCCCATCGTGGTCAGAGTAAATTCTTTTAAGATCAGTTATCACTTGGAGGAGTGTTTACTTCCTTTATTATCAATTTAGACTATAACATCAGCAATAATGAGAGTGAGAAAGAGCATCGAGATGGGGATAGAGAGACTGTATATCTGTTGCCCAATACTTTCCATTAAGAGACTGAATATCCAAAGAAAGAATGAATAAATATATCAGGAAGAATGAATAAATATATCAGTCATGGGTAAATCCAGAGTATTGAATATAAAGTACCAATGACTGCTATGAACAATTCTGCTAAAGTTGTCTCCTTAACCTGAACCACTATAACTAGTTCAATCCTACCTTTCTTTTGTGGGTTCTAACAATTAGTTGTAAAGCTGGAGGAATGGCTGGAGGGGAGGGTCATGTGCAAATCCCACTTCCTATGATTATAAAGTAAGTTCTCCCACAGTAGTGGAGGTGGAGATTTCAGAGTGGAAAATAAGAGGAATGTAGGTGAGACACTGCAGGATGCTTTTTAATACATGCTCTGCACAAATTCCTCTCTCTTTTCCTCCAATGTTGAGTCCAGAAACAATCATATCTAACATTCACCTGCAGGTTATTTTTTTTTGTTTTAATGGTTTTGTTTTATTTTTCTGGCAATTCTGGTTATTCTGAAAGCACAGTTAAATACACAACTTCATAGTTTATGCAGAATTAATGGATGAGACTGTGAAAAAAATGAGGCTAGTGAAGGAGGATAACAGTCCTAGATTTCAAGTGACAACTTCTAGTCTAATTTTAAAATATCACACTTTGTTATATTTGCATCACTTACTCTTTAGAAAAATAAAATTTTACAGATAATTACTAAATCTTCCAGAACTCCATTTCAATTCTGCTTCCCGTAGGAGAAACTCCTGGTAAAGTTGTACAAGTCATTTGTGAGAAAATTTTATTTTTTTACTGTATAATGCATTGTGCCTAAAATAAGAACTTATTCAATATGCTAAGATTTACTAAAATTACATGGAATATTTTTCAAGTTGCTGCATTAACTCAGCATTATTTTCACTCACATTAATGTAGTTTACACAGTTTATTTTAAAGACAAGGTTTTGTAGCACTTTATAAATACCCTTGATTTATTCATCCTCTAGCTTTGAACTGTATCATATTTACATTCTCTCCTATTGCAAACAGTGATGAAATAAACATCTTTTTTCAGATTACTTTGTGCACATGTAAGATGTTTTCTATGAGTTATATTTCAAAACTGAGTCACTAAGTTATATGTTAAGCACATTTTTAACTTTAACTGATATTTCAAAATTATTCTCCAAAGAGAAGCAATGGCTTTGTAGGTAAATGCAGAAGGGAAGACATTTTTTTCCCAAAAATACACCATATAATGTTTCTTAAACCTGACTGTGTATTTCAATAGTCCGGTAACTTTTAGAGATTACCACAGCCTAGTCTCATGCCTGAGAGCCCAAGCAGTCGGTCCTTGTTATCAGTGTGTTTGTCAAGCCCCACCCCCCAAATGATTCTAATGAGAAGCCAAGGTGAAAAATCATTTCATTCAAAATAGCTTTCAGATTTTAGACAGCATCCGAATTCCAAGAAGAGGACTTGTTCATTTAAACATAGATTGCTTTCCCCATGCCTGGAGTTTCTAATTCAGTGTGTCTAGGGTAGGTTTGAGAATTTATATTTCCAAGAAGTTCCCCAGTGATGCTGTTGCTAGTCAAACCTACACTTTGAGAGAAACTCCTCAACACTGAAGAGTTGAAAAAAAAAAATCATAGGATTGACAGCTATTACTAATAGCTAGCCCACAGTGTTCCTCCTTAATTTTATACCTACAATATAATTTAGAGGTCACTTTGTATTCATAATGAGAAGACATAAAACAAGTCATTATATTACTATGTCTTAGCAGAAAAAAAAAAAAAACTCTCCTTACAGGGTCTCTTGCCCCTTTGGAATCCTTTCTTGGCTCCCTCCCTTTCCCATCTATTCCTGAGGCTACTCTTATGTAGGGTGAGTCAGTCAGGCTTTTTCCTCCACTGACCTGGACAACCAGGACCTGGGGTATTGCATCTTCCCCAGGATTGTGTGGCCCAGTGGGTATATATATATATATATATATGTAAGTGTGCACAACTGAGCCTAGGAAGAGAGGATATGGGGGCAAGAGAGATCACAGAGAACATCAGAGAAAGAATGTGAAGATTCCTGGGAGGAGGCAGGTGAGTTCCCCAGTTCCTCTGGCCCTGGCCCTGGCCCTGTGTCTGTGTGACTGCTAGAACCAATAAAGAACTTGTGGTAGATTGGGTAGCCAGATGCCTGCACATTACAGTTGGTGACAAGGATTGGTTTACCCTATACCTTACTTCCAGTCATCTGGAGTTTCAATCATTCTGTTCTGATTGCTGTCACCTTTATTTGGAAAGAGTTTTGCATTAAGAGAGAAGAACAAATCAAGAGATTCTCATTATTACTTAACCTTCATGGTGAAATTCTTGTGAGATCATTTATTTAATTTATGATGCAAAGAATGTCAAGTATTAAGACCCACTCCCTTAGATCTACTGTTTTCCCCCTAACCGCTTGAAAGCTCAAGCATTTTCTTTAGTATTTTTCTGTTCTACTCTTGGTACTCTTGGGGTCCAGTACAAGCAGCTCCATAATATGCCAAGGTAATGTAATGATTATTCTGACTTAAAATTATTTAAGAAATAGCCCGTGCAAAAAGAACATGCTGATCCCCTTTGTTTCCTAAAAAAGCAGGAAATAAATCACCTATGTGAAAGATACTGACCCTATACCAAAAGATACGGAAATATTCTTATTGCCATAGACAGGGAATCCACGGCTGAGGAGCCTGTGCAAACAACCTTGCAAAGTTTTTACCAGTTAGTAGACAAGTCTTAATTTCTTGATATCATCAGTTTTTCACAATTATTTTGATTGCTGCTTGAAAGTACATAAACTGACTGCTTTGGTTATTTTGCAGGAGCCATATCTATGAGACCTCTATATGAATAACTTCTTTTCTGTTGATTTGTGTCAGCACAAACCAACAAATTGTGTCAATTTGATAATTAGATCATCCAACAAAACTTTGTGTGGAAAGAAAAGATTTTCTTCCAATAGTTCTTATTTGAGTAACATTTATACTAATAATCATAACATGGTATGTATTCACTTGAATAGCAGTAGTACACATTGTTTCAATATACAAAATATGCTTAAGAATCAGAGATTGGTATAGGATGATCAATTGTTAAAGATTCTCACCTAATGCTAGAACATAGAAAAAAGTGTTGTTCTTTCATCTAATTATTGATAACATTCATTCCTTTGCACAGTGGGAAGGCACAAGAAAGCCACAGATAATTCTTTCAAAGGACTTTTTCTTTCATAATAACCTCATTCTCATCTTTTCCTGAATTTCCACTTGTTAAGCTGGATGTACAGAGTGATTTGTAGCTCGGAGCTCGCTTAGCTATGTAAGTGATATATTTTCTTGAAACTTAAAGAACATCTTGCATACCTACCTTCCTTAAATATATTAATACTTCAAGTCCTCAAAGTAACACTCCAAAAATGAAATGTAGGGGTGTTTAATAAGAAATGTAAATCAACTGCTCTGATTATTGTCTCATATTTCAAATGAGCAGAAGGGAAAAATTTAATATTTGCTATGCACTTGCCTTTGTTTTCTTGAGTATTTTATTCCTTAGACACTGTAGGTCATTTTACTCTGTGAATTACTTTTATTCTTCATCTTTAGGTATTCATCGCTGTTACTGGCATCTGATATTTTACATTCTATAACAGAGAATCTAAAATTCTTTTACTAATCATTAAGTTAATCTACAATGTAGAAGAAAATTTTATAATACCAGTTTAACACTTTCTACTTATTTAAGATGTCAAAATTACTTTAGATATTGGGACTCGGATATTTTCAGTAATATCCCTACTTTTCAGCAATAACAAGTATAAATTTGACAAGTATAAATCCATTAGATTAGAAAATAAGATTTTACTTCTAATAAAATTTTAGAATAAATTGTATTTTACTTCAAATGTGTAACTATAAATTTAATACATTTAGTAAATATATCTCTAATTTTTACAAAACCAAAGAACTTATTTTTAGAAATCTTTCACCTTTCTACCACATTCTTTATAAGAGTTGGTATCAACTGAACTCAATTTATCTTAAAAACAAAGATATGGATATGGGTAACCTCAGGTGTGGTGTACATCAATAGGTATAAAGTATACAAAACTTTATAGCAGTAATTGCAACTTTACTGTGGACACTTGTAAATGGGCTCCAGCTTTTTTTTTTCCAAGAAAATCAGGTAATCATTACTAGATAAGCCCAGTATTAAGCAACTTGGTTTAAAGTAAATATAAAGTAAGTATCTATGATAGAGGATAATTAAGATACAGGTCTTAAAATTATGTTACATTGATTCACTACCATTCCTGAAACACTTTTGAGAAATGGAATGACTATTATTTCTGTTTTTAGAGTAACTTAAACCAAATTAGACTTTGACAAGTATTCCAATAAAGTGTTACTAAAGTTTATTATTATTTATTACTTTAAATTCTCAAGTGGAAGATATTTGCAAAGAATTCATTCACTTCAAACTGTGCATGATTTTAAGAAATTCTTAATTTTTAAATAAATAAAGGCAAAAGAATATATGCTTAATTACACAAGCCAAGCGTTGTGACAAGGAAGCAGACAGAAACTCTTCCGTGTATTGTTAGATGATGACTAGCTGCAAACTTTGATCTTTATAATACTATTAAACATTTACTTTACTAAACAAGATAGATGGTGATTGAAAACAAGTAAGGTCCTGCTCCTAAAGATACTTCCTTAAGAATAAATAAGTTGATGAAAATTCAGTAATTCAGACCTGATATGTTAAGTAACCTTGGGTCCACGGGCCATTGTGGATGGGGCTGTGCTCCCAGTCGGTAAATAGGTAAAAGCATTAGAACTTTGCTGGACACAGGATGGGAGAACTTCATAATGAGTTTAGTCATAGTACTGTGTGGTTCCTACTTCTAAAATAATTGAATATGGAGGAGTAATTTGAAAGATAGCAAAAAAAAAAAAAGGATGACAAAGCACAGTATAAAAATAATTATCTGTTCCTTATCTATCACCCTTTTTATCTAGAAGGTATTATGAGAGCATTTCATCATAGTTCCCAGATGAGCAATGAGAATAAATTGGGGATTTACCTCATCTCTTCTTTGTTTCCTTGTGACTCCAATTAATAACCAAATATAATTCCAAATGCAGCATTAGTTTTCTGGGTTTTCATACCCTTCAGCCATTAACCTCTATGAAAAGCACCTATGATTTTGTACCCATCCTATGATTGTACACACCTGGCCACATGGGTGAGGTCATCCTTTGGGAGAGGATAAAAGGGCACTGTCACCCTAAGGGAAGGGGTGATACAAATGGATACAAACTAGTGCCTAGTTTTCCCTGTTCGCTGTTAAAAATTCTGTGAATGTGATGCCAAGGACTCTAATTATTATTATAATAATAATAATATAATATATAATAATAATTATAATAATAATAATTATTATTATTATTCTTTAAGCTTCTAGAACTAATGATGAATCTACCTGATTTGGGATGGTTGCAAAGCATCAAACTATTATTCCTCTGTCTCCTTATCTATAATTTATGGAGCATTTTTATTGTACAGGCACTTTGCTCAGCAGTAAAAGTTATTCTCTTACTTAAAAACATATGCGGTAGGTGCTACTGTAATCTTCACTGAACAGAAATGTTAATCAAAAAAATTGTATAAATTTTAGTGAGAAAATTCAGGGTTGAAACAACAGCTTGGAATCCATAGAAAAGGGAGGTTTCAGGTTCCCCACTCAACCATTGGAGAAAAGTTCCTTTTTTTCTTTTTTTTTTTGAGACTAGGTCTCACTGTTTTTGCCAGCGGAACCGTGGGCTCTTGTTGCCCAGGGTGCCACAGACTCAAGCAATCCCCAGCCTCAGCTTCCCAGGTAGCTGGGATTGCAGGCACACACCACCATGCCCAGCTATTTTTTGGAACTAGGTCTCACAAAGGGCCCTAGGCGGGACTCAGACCGCGATCCCTAGCCCCGGCCGCTTCATAGGCTGAAGCTTACAAGCACGAGCCACCCTGCCCGGCCTGAGAAAGGTTCCTTTTAAGAGAAAAAAAAGGTAGCAAACACTTGTAAAACTGCCTTCCGGTACCACAGTTCATGTTGATTTTATTTTACACATTGTCAAGTTTATGACTCAAGTCTGACAAGTTCTCAGAATCTGGTGGGTCATATTCCATTTTAACACGATTAACATTTCTGTTCAGTGAAGATTACAGTAGTACCTTCCATTTATTTATTCTGATGTCTTATGAGTCTTTGGATGCTAACTTTCTGTACAACTCAGAAAATATCTGCACATAACTTCCTAACTAACTAAAAATGTCACCATCTTTATGGATTACCTATGGATCACCGTGTTGATTCTATCTTGTTGGCTTGTTTGAATGTTTGGTTTTGTATTCATCAAAGTACAGGTAAACATGTCCTTGATTTGATCAAGGAGGAAGTCAATTATAGGCTGCTAGATGTTTACAGAATGTCTGGAAGAGTGAGCGGCTTCTGGAAAAACTTAGGGAAAGTCAGTGACTTGTCAGCTAAATATAGAGTTGAAGACAACTTGTTGCCACTCAACAAGTTAGGCCCCTGCTCAACACAGAGACTTAAGAAACAGGTATAGGAAAGTTTTATTAGAGATCAGATCTGAAGGCTACTAAGTCAAAGGGACTTAGAGCCTCCATTGTTTGTAGTAAATTCATTTTATACTTTTTGTAAAGCTCATACCTTATCTTAATGTATACTTTATCTAGAGCAAAGCTGAGGCACAGAAGCAAACTGTGGCGGGTTAATACATCCTGACCGATACAACAAGTTTTATTGGTCTGGGATATCTGCTTTGACCAGGTCTGCCTGCTCTACCTCTAATGGGAAATATATGCCCTTTCCCAAGGTCGTTATGTTTTACCCTCTTATGGTTTCTCTTACAGTGCTCTCATGGCCAATTAGTGCAACACTGTCTAGGCTCTTGGGGCTTAACAAACAGAGGACACTCACTCTGTACAGACTGTTGGCCCCAATGCCAGTGACTCTATGTATAAGTACAAAAACTGGGACATTAAAGGAAAAATACCCCAAACCAGAATAATTATCTCTTCTTCTGGGAAAAACATAATATTCAATAGAAAATATAGACCATGTTATTTTATTCATTCATTCAGGGGTCAGCAAATTATTTTTGTTAATGATCATTTAGAATGTTAGGTTTTAAAAATTATATAGTATCTGTCATGACTACTCAGCTATCTTTCCAAAAGCAAAAAACGGCCATAGGAAATGCATAACTAAATGGGGATGTGACTATGAGCTAATAAAACTACGTTTGAAGACTAAAATTTGAATTTTGTGTCATTTTCATATACAAAGTTTCTTCCTTTTTTCAGTCATATGAAAACAGAAAATGGGACAAATTTGACTTGCAGATGACAGTCTGCCAAGCCCTGCATTAAAGCATAACAATCACTTACAATTGTGAGGAACTTTAAGTGCCTTTACATGAAAATCAAATATACTCAAATAAAATAAAAGTCAAACTTTTGTGTTACTAATACTCTAATCTTGTCCCTTCTAACTCAGATAAACGCAACATTGGGTATAAAGGTTAGTTTTATATTCAAAAATAAAAGTTTTGAGTTTAAGTGACTAGTGTTCAATTAATTAAAGGACAAACTTAAAAGGAGTTCTTGAGTCTATTAAATACAGCCCCCAAAATAATTTTTCTTCTGTTTATAATTGTAGCATATTCTGAAAATCACTTTCTATGGAGTTTGATTCCATTTTACAATATTAAAGAAACACCTTCAAGTGTTTCACAACACATTCCATTTAAATGAGCTTGCCCACCCAGGAAGAACACAGGCATCATCCTAGTTAATTGAAGTCATTCACAATGTGCTTTCAGTTGTGTGTGAGGCCGGAGTTGCAGACATGCATAATGAGTATTCTCAATGAGCCATTTTTTAAATAATTATTATATCTTCAGCTACAATAGTCAAAGTGTGATTATGTAATCACACAAGCTTAGGATGCCTATATAAGTTGATCAGTGGAATGGAATATTTTAATATGGTGTTCTTAAAGAGTATACCCATATTTACCCACTTACACATAATGATCCTTAAAGGGATGATGAGGTCCTAAGGTTTATTTTTAATTTAATGACAAAAACCTTTGAATGATATGAAATAGTACATATTTTCTTATACCTACAATGAATAAAAATAATTATTATGATATCCTAATTTAGTTTTGGAAAATTCACAGGGATTCATCTGATTTGTATTTACTATCCAGAAGTCATTCTATTAAAGTCAGCTAATAGGAACAGTGAGATGTAATGCTCAGAGATTATTCTCAGTGTAGCTTTTTCTTTCCATTCCTCTTTAGAGCCACCTGTGGTTAGTGCCAATATAGTACCTAGAATTATCTGTGATTAAGACTCAATTCCACCTCCATAGCAGAAAAATGGTCAGAAAAAATGTCCGAAAAAGACACTGCTACCTATAATAGTAGTTTGACAGTGTGTACAACTGGAAGAATCTTCTTAGGCTAACCATACATATTGAAGCCCTACATTAGTCATGCTACTTACATGAGTTTATCATTAGTGAATATAACATGATGAAACATGCATTTACCAGCTGCCCTGTGGTTAACTCTTTAAAATAAAGAGGTTTCTGAAGTAAATTGATAGATGTTTCTGATAAAAGAAAAGTTACTTACCCAATAAAATCTCGCCTCATTACTAAACACTGGCACCTTCCTCTGTGGTTTTTCTGCTGTGCTTGCCACAAGGTCTATACAAAATCATTAGCCACAAGGTCTTTATTAGATCCAGTGGGTCATAAGTAATGCATTGACATGGTTTACAGTGCAACCTGGACTCATCAAAAATCTTTCTCTTTCAGTCAAAACTAACATTATTGGGTATCAGGAAAGTGATTGAGAATAATGCACTTAAATTTAGTATGCATTATAAAAAATGCTCACTTCCAAAGATAGATACATACATACATACTTACATACATATATAATTATATATATAATTATATTATATATAATCTAATGTATATTATATATATAATTATATTATATATAATCTAATATATATTATATATAATTATA
Organism: Uropsilus gracilis; assembly: GCA_004024945.1. NCBI lineage: Eukaryota > Metazoa > Chordata > Mammalia > Eulipotyphla > Talpidae > Uropsilus > Uropsilus gracilis. The sequence continues at coordinate 119,693 of PVHY01002164.1, read as the reverse complement.
TTATATAATATATATTATATATAATTATATTTATAATTATATATATAATAAATATATATTTATAATTATATATATAATTATACATTATTATAATTATATATATGATTATATATAATCGTATTATATATAATATATATAATTATATATATATAATTATATATATATAATGAGGTACATACATACATATATATGTATATACCTCATTTATAATGAATATTAGACACTTTACTGAAGTAGGGCTTAATGAAGCAACTTTATTTGTGCTGCTTCCTGTTCACCACTTGCCATGATCAGGGCATAATTCAACTGTCTTGTTGAGAGACTGAGGTTGTCAATGTCACTGCAGTAAATTTTGTCATAAAAAGTAAGTGGTAGTTGTTATCTAAGCCATGATGATGATAGTGTATTAATGTTCCTATGAATGAAAACAAACTACTTTTAAAGTTCAAGTAGTTCTGGATTAGAGGGGGAGATCATGAAGTGCTTTCATTACAGGTGCCAAAGAAAATATTAGTGTGTGATAAGTATTAAATGGCTGGAACTGCTATCAACTTTTAATTTTGTAGCTATTACACCATCTAATCTAACACTACAAATTATCTCTACACTTTGTCTCGTTGGTAGGATTGCCCATTATACATATATATATATATGTATGTATGTATGTATATATATACATATATATATAATCAGAGTGAAGAACAGAGCCTCTGCTTTACTTCATCCATGTCTTTTGAATCACAAAGGAGAGTAGCAACAAGTTAAAAATAATATTACTTCATAAGAAAGCTATAATTATATGTTAATTACGAGTTAATATATAGTGACTAATGACTTAGTGACCGTGTGAGTCATTTCATTAAGACAAGACATTCTTGGCTCAATTATCTCTTCTCTGCATAAACACAGTTAAGGTCAATGTCATTCTTTGATAAGCTAATTGTTGATGAGGAAATCTTAATCTGGGTCTCAGTTTCTCTGAGCAGAAACAGAGAAAGTTCAGTTAAGTTTAAGGAGATTCTCTAATTCATGTGCAAATGTTTCTTTTCCTCTCCTATAATTCTGTATGTCACAGTTTGCACAAACTTTAGTTAACAGCAAAATATAAAATCAGCAATTTTTATTTTAGCACTTTATGTTTGAACAAACACAATATAAAATTGGTCCTTAACAATTACAGTGATTTTTAAAAAGTTGCATTTATATTTATCATTCTGTTTTTACTATGCTAATTCCTTTAAGAGAATTCACTCACTTAGCTCTCACAGTGACATTATGACATAGGTATTGTCTATCTTTCCTGTTTTATATATTTAAAACTGGAAACCACAGATTTGATGTAAGTTTAATGCCAAACAAAGATAATTGATAACTTCAAGTTTCAGATAGACATTCTAGCTCTAAAGCTATTCCTATTTTGAGATCTAACTTTTGAAAGCAGAATATAAAGCTATATTAATTATAATATTATAGTTATAGATAGAGATCATTGACCCTCACTGTGAGTGAGAAAATATAATGCTTTTTATGGCTTTCTTATATGATTCTTAAAGCTGTGATGTTACTCTCATTACATAGATGAAGTTATTGAATTAAGACTTTGAGAGATTAATGCCACAATCACAAATGAAATAAATTAGATTGTTGAAATCTGCTAAAATAGTTAAGGAAATAGTGAGTATTTTTTTTCCTGATGATAGATGTAGAGGAAGGGAGCAGGAACTGGAGAAGTCTGCCCAATGCAAGAGAATCAAGAGGAAAGCAAGAGGCAGATAGAAGAATAACAGCCAATTGTCTACATTACAATTTTGGGTCACTTCAGCCAATGTCTAGTTAGGTCAAATGACTTTAGCATCCACTATTTGAAAGTAAGATAACCAATCTAATCTTTTTACTCTGAGTTTCTAAGATCATCAGATTCCAAATACTTGTATTTCTTGCTAGTTGTATGCACTATGCTTTAAAGAAAATAATCAATGAAATAATCAATGTCTTTTAACTAATGTTAAGGGGACTTTAGAGTTCATGTATAACCTCTTGTTTTATCTCATGCTAACAGAATAAGTTTTTATTCCAATTCAACATTTGCAGATAGAACCTCTCTGAAAGGTATTTATAATGCTTTAAGTGGAACATACTACCTTTGGTACTACATTTCATAGCAAGTGTTTCTGTGTTCATCAACAAATAAGACAGTGTAACTGTCTTAACAAGTGTAGTAAGGTAAATTCTTACTTTAAATGAAGAACTAGGATCTGTAAAGGATTTGGACACCCATAATAGCCCTACGACATGTGCAGCCTTTTTACACATTTATAAATGAGTCCACTGAGCCTCAAACTCCATTTTATTCACAGAATGATGCAGTTCAGCAAGCAGAGACTGGGTTCAAATAAGTAAGTACTGAATGTCCTATGACAGAGTGTCCAAACATAGGCAGAAAATCTTTTTGATAGAGAAAAGTAATGGGCAGGAGCTGGAGATGGACTAGATAGTTTCTGAAGTACCTCAACTCTAAGGAGCTGAGTTAGATTAAATATCACATCTTTGTGAGTCATGACGATCTCAGTCTCAGCTGCATCATGATATCTTTGCTGCTATCAGCGTAAAGATTGCAAACTTAGTGTAGCAGTTATTCACCTAAAAGACTGACTTAGATTTTCTTATTTTGCTTTAGGTTTTTTAATCACTCAAAATTTATGATTTCATTCATTTCTGCCATATTTTATGTGATAAAGAACACACCTGTTTTAATTGTTATGTAATAAATGTAAAAATCAAGTTCCTGCAAAGATGTCCATAATTAATCATTCATAGTAGTAGGACTAGACTTAGATTCTTTCCCCTCTGTTTTCTATTGAGGGATGTTTACCGGATACATTCTTCTTCCCTTCCCCTTGTATTCTCCAAGAATTAAAGAGAATGAGAAACATGTTTAAAAGCTACATTTCTTTTTAAATGTCCAGCCTCTATTGTATCACTTTGTTATCTGTAATTTCATGCTTGCTCTAAACCAGGAAAATGCAAACATTAACCAGGTAATGAACTGTTTTATTTTTGATGGCAAATAGTCTGTGTTCTATTTACCTCCTTTTGAATTTGCTGCTTCAGTGCTTTGTGGAGAGATCAGGTCTTAATCTGTAAGAGCAGGCTGCCAGCAGGTAGTTGGAAAACAATTTGCCTTAGTCTTTGCATGGCTAGTGGTCTATATTTGAAATGGTATCGACATAACACTGACACCAGTTGATAACTCAACTTCACAACAAGAGAAGTTAACCAAGGAAACAGGACAGCCAAGAAGGTTGCAGGCTCTGCTGTCTAATCAGGTTTTGCTACAGAACAAGTTAGATGTTTTTCAGGAAGGAAACCACCATGAATAATCCGCTTGTGTGGGCCTGGAGACAAATATAGCTCTGTGACCTTTACGGTCTCTTATATATTGAGACTATTCTCCTATAAAATTGGTTCCTTGGGGTTAAAAAGACCGTAGGGGCCTTAGACAGAAGCAAAGTTAACTTTATATTATCTTCTTCAGCCTCAAAACACATGCATAAGCTCCTAATTCTCTTAGTTCTGTGGTCTTTGACTGTAACTTTATAACAGCTATAAGCTGTGGTGTTATGGCGCTGTGCCATTCTAACTTAATGAGGGGCAAAGAGTCTCCTTTTTTTTACCCAAATAAAATCACCATCAAACACTCAAAATTGTAATTTAGCAGATGCCGGCAAACTGCAGTTGTTAATAAAGGTGAACATATGGGCAGTCACCTCCAGGGATGGAACGTTTCAGCTGTTGTGGGGAGTCTTGAAAGCAGAACAAATGCTGTGCACAGTGGAGGGGCCCCGAGATGTACCGCCCTGCATGTTGAGTTGTATTTCTCTGAGGTTGTTGTGTTTCCTGTAGTTTAATATTTTGTAAACACCTGACCTTATGGAGCAGAAGGCAGCAGAGACTGAGATAAATGAGAAAACTAAACACCAGTAAAATTGTCATTTTCAAATCTTTAAATCATAAGAAACAAAAAACCCAACTCAAACAGAGCTGAAAAGTTAGGAAATGTATTATTTCATATAACAGAGGGGAAAGAAGTTTCCAAAGCAGGACAGTTAGTGAAGCCACTCACCTCTATCTGCGCCAGCATCAGCTGTGTCACACAGCTTTGCCACCCCAGCCCCAGTGGTTGCAATGATATCTCAGTGGCAATCAGGGAGAAAGATAAACTGGAAAAAAAAATGTCAGACTTACTGAAGAGAAAAATGTCACTTAGCTATGGGAAAATATGCAATGAATTTCATCAGAAGAACAAAAAGACAAAAACTGTCTAATCTCTGGTATGGAAGAGCATATTCAGAACTTCAGAGGGCACTTCTTGTGTGCAAGTACATTACTTATAGTTTACTATTTAAAATATGAAATAACCCAGGTAATAGCTATTAACCTAGGATATATGAATAGCAATTGAAGTTCAAATGGACTTAATAACTTGTTGCAGATATGACAAAATATTCCAAATTCACAAGTTAGTGTAAAGCATTAAAAATTAGTCTTGTCTTTAACAAAGATTAAGTTCATAAGCATAACTAAAGATCCCTCTATCTGGATATAAGGTTGAAGTAGAGGAGAGAACTTATCAATGGGGGAAATAATTTGAGTTTGTCGTTGACAAATAGGTGGGATCAAGATAGGAGGAATGAGAATTTCCACGTGAAAGTAGGAATTAGTTTGATCAAATGAGTAAGAGAATAAGTAGAAGTCAGGTTTGGTAAGTGATAATCAGATCCGAGAAAATGTAGGTTACAAAGAGTCATTTCTTATATATTCTTAACTCATCTTATTTTTGGTAGTCACAGCAGCAGCAACCAGCTTCTACCACTTCTGCCCACCATAGACTAGTTTCTTATAAATGTGGCCCTTGTGTCCCTTCATTGACTGTCTGTCATGAGCTTCTTTCTGGCTTGGTACTTCTAAACAACAGGGAATTCAAATACTGCAGAATCGTGTGGCCTTCAGACTTCAGAAAATTCAGAGGTCTGGATGTCAACAGCAGGAGGGCAATCCTTTTGCAATGAATCACTGAAGATGGTGGCTCATGTGTATCCCTTTCCTTCTTTCAGTTGATAGATCTTAGTTATATACCATCATGCTTCTTAAAAGTCATCTTAAGGGGAGCCGAACTACCACTACAAAACATGTGTCTACTGCAAAAGATATGGAATCTGAAGACTGGGTGCAGGGTGCTTTCAAAAAAGATTTCTACATGTAAACTTCTGTAAGGGTAAGTACAAGGAAGAACTAATCACCTTATCCCTTTGTATGGTAAATGAATTGGTAAGACATTTTCCTCCATTGGTTGCTATGACCAGCACCTGTAGTGTTGTGCCCTTCCATGCTTGCACATGCTTCGTCCAGTGGTGTGCACATGTGTAAGTGGGCTCTTCTGGGCCTGGGAGGAAAGGATAATGGGACCACATCACCCTGAGGTAACAGAGCACAGGATGAGAAAGCACAGGGAGGAGAAAATGTGGGGAGAAAATATGAAGAAAACACCAGAGAGTGAAAAAGTCCAGAAAAAGAGTGTGGTGATTCTTGGGTGGCTGGGAGCTCACCTACCTCCCAGCTGCCTACCCCTGGGTCTTAGCTCTGCCCTGCCCAGCCTGGTGTGTCTGTGCAGCAACTAGAGCCAATAAAGCCAAAACTACCCAGAATGCCTGCACTATAATTGGCGTCACGAACAGGATGGTTCCAGAAAGCCCAGAAGAGTATAAAGATTTATGGGGGCTGGGAGGTTCGGTTGTCTGCCTGTCTCCCAGCACTCCTTCAGCCCCCATTAAACTGTCTTGCCTACCTGTTTACTATACAGTGACCATGTGACAAAAAACATAACTGAAGTGATACTATAACCTAACCATTACTGGAAGACTACAGAGAGAGAACTAACATAGAATATGAAATAAGAGAAAGAATAATCAGAATAATGAAAAAGCCTAGCTAGATCTGAATAAAATTGTTTTTCCCAAAGAAAGTAACCAACATGTTTGTTAAAGAAAGCCAACAAATAAATAAATAAATAAATAAATAAATAAATAAATAAATAAATAAATAAATAAATAAATAAATAAATAAATAAATAAATGAATAAATGAATAAATAAATAAATAAATAATGACTTTTTGAAGATTGAAATGGTTTTAATGAGAATAGTTTTATTAAAGTGACAGAAAAATGATTTTTTTTGGTAAATATTATGAAATTTTGATGGTAAGAAAGTAAGACTATATGAATTCTGGTCTTTGGAAAGATTTTTTTACTGGATACACTGAAATGCAACGAGCAATGGGATAATAATTTTGAGATTTTGAAGACTAGATGCTTGTTAACTAGGACCTAAAATAACGGAGGCAATCAGAAGTACTTAAGAATGAGACAAGGTTAACATTAGACCATGTTGCTAGAAGAACTGGGTAAGTAGTAACTCTCAACATAGATATTGGTAAGAAGGATTAACCTTGAGAATGAGATGATGCAGAACTTTTTTCTGAGGTAACATGGGAAGAAGAGATAATTTATAAATGTTAAAAAATGATTTTATGTGAAAAGGAAAAAAATTAGGACAATCATCTATGTTCACATTGACAGTTTAAGTAAAATTTTAAGTAACTAAAAACCAAATTAAATTAACTTGGGCAATATAAAATTCTATTTAGATTCTTTTAGAATTGGGAAATTCTCAGTCTTCAAAAAAGGCACATCAAAAATGATGGATTTTAGAATAGTATTTGGAAATAATTTCAAATATTAACTTATTTCTCAGAAAAAATAAGAATTGAAAAAATGTTGAGAAAAAGAACAAAGCATTGGATTCCATGCCTAAAATGTCTTTTAAATGTTTTTAATTCTATCTATTTTTTTAATCTCTCCCTGTTTTTTGGTAAATTTTGACAACATACAGAAAAAAATCATTTTCTGACTGGACCTATTCTACTTTTTGTATTACCAATCATATGCACCTTGAACTCTGATGTCATTTTAGAATTTTGTTTCTTCTTTACAGAAAATAAAATCCAAAACAACAAAAAGAATCTTGTTTCTTTTCTCTGATTCTGATTTTATTCAAATAATAGGCCCAATAGATTTTACAACTGACCTCAGATTTTTTTTCTATTCCTGTTTTCACTATTTGTTATGATTTGCTTATTTACTCTCATGTGAATTATTACTATAAATTTATAAAAGGATTGAACAATAAATAAATCTTACTTTATAATTCTTAAAATATCAGTAGGTAGTAATTATGCTCAAATAGATTTAAAATCAAAGCTCTTCAAAGATTCCTTCATTGCCTACCAAATTAAATAATCTTCATCCAAAATAAAAAAAATAGTCTTTTGTGAAGTAGCACAACTAACTTCTGAATCTTGTCTTATATTTCATTTAGATTTTATTTTACAGAGCTGGCAAATAGTATGACCAACTGTTATTTGGAAAAATCTCATGGTTTTCAACAGTTCCTTTTCAGCTCAAGTAATCATCTTTTCCTGGAGTGCCCTTGTCTCACCCTTACCCTTAATCATTTCCTATAACAAGTGTAGCCATTGCCTATCCTTTAAAACCCTTTCAATTGCTTTCACATTGATACATTTTTTTAAACAACTAGCATGAACCTCACGAGAGATTAAAGAGATTTTCTTTTTCTTTAAACATAGAAAGAACACACAGATTAGAACAAAGATTGCCTTATGTCTTGTATCGAAATTATGTCAAATTGTGAAAATGCATTAAATATGAAAGAATAAATGTTCTTAAGGTAGTCACCACTGAAAGCAATTTGAGAGACTTCTGTACTCATTTTTTTTATCTATAAGAATATCTCTTGAAAATTTAAGAATTCAGTATGTATTTTGTAAATTGTACCACATTTTACTAAAATAGGATGTGCATATACATTGCCACTGAGAACTTTATACTCTCAGCCAAATGATAGGACATAGTTCTATCTTTTTATTTTAATTTAGCATTATTTTATTTTACATTGTTTTAAAATAATGTAAGTGGCACAAATTCAGGCTAAGAGAATATTGTTTTCATCAAATTTAAAATTTGTTAACTACATTCTTTGTAGCTGGACAAGTTACATCTATCAAACTGCACAATATTAAAAAACTAAATTATTTAATATCTTTAGTGTGAATCTAGCCTTCATTAAGTAAAGTACACAAATAATGTTTATAGCTAAATGAATTATCACAGTGAATAATGTTATAAAACCACAATTCAAGTGAAGGAATGAATACAAGTGTCTCAGTGACCCCCTTCCTATGTTGTCTCAATTACTGGATTCCCTTTTTTATTCCCTGAAGATTAGTTTTCTTTCCAAACAAAAATTTGCTCTGTTTTGGGGCTTTATGTATGTGGGATAAATATATGCTATTTTGCTTTGCTCAAAATAAGAATCATTTATTTTTTTTTACATTTTCATAGTTACAGTGTTTTCATTAAATGAGTATATCACAATTTATTCTGATAGAAATCTAGATGGTTTCCAGTGTGACTCTATGACAAAAATGACACAAATATTCTTGCATCTGTATTATTAACATTTATATATATTATTGACATTTATATGATTTTCTGGTATATGTACATCTAGGAGTGAAATGCTTTATCATTAAGAGATATATTCAGTTTTAGAAGATAATGGCAATTCTCTAAAGAGGCTGAAATAGTTTACATTATCACTGGTAGAATTTTGTACCAGTTGTCATCACTAGTGTTTACAATTTGCCGCTGCTTCATATTCTCAGATATAGACGTCATTGTCTGTTTCAGTATTTCAGCATTTTTCATTTATGTACAAATTTTAGCCATCTAATTGTGTATTAAATACTATTTCATTCTAGTTTTGGTTTTCATTTCTCTGATGATTAGAAAGGTGAACATGTCTTTATATATTTATTAGTCATTAATATTTTATCTGTTTTTCATGAAGTGACTATTGAATTCTTTTGCCTGTGTCTGTGAGACTTGTTTACCCTTTGTTATTACATGAGATTTTTAAAGCTTCTTATTGATTCTATAGCTCCCAAATATATTCTCTATGATATGGCTTGCAATTTTACTTTCAGCATTGTCAATTGATAAACACAAGACCTGACTTGTAATAAATCTCTTTCAAGTCCATGTATTTTTGTATCCTTTTAAAAACATTGTCTTACCCAATGCTCATGAGAACTTTCTTCCATAAACTACACCATTATTAACTAAATCAACAAAATTGCTACATATTGACTAGTAATTTTTTGTGTATTTTTTAGTATATTTAAGCATAATTTTCAATCCTACCTTTCCTGGTCCTTTAGTTGTAAATTTGTACATAGAAACTGTACTTACATGGCAAATATTGTTAATGAATTTAGCTATTTCCTTCCAAGCTACTAGTAAAAAATTAAGTTGTTTCTTAAGTGTGTTTTCAATGAAGTTCAATAATGTTGATTTTCAAATTTAGTTAAAATAACAGAAATATTTTTATTCACTTGAGATTTGACTACTAGGAAATATTTGTCATTTTCAGAATTTTTGGCAATACTTACAACTACTTATTTTTCATTATAACATTATTGCTTAATAGCTTCTAAAATCACAAGCAATGCCATGATATTACCCATCATTATAAATGATAGGTAAGCATTTACCATTAAAACAAAATTTGAGTTGACTAATGACATAAGAAAACAATTTTCCAACCAATAAAATAAACAATAACCACAAATATGTGACATATATATATTTATTCAAACTCCCAAACAATAGTAAAATTAGTAACTAATGTTGATCACTGTGAAAAATTGAAAGTATCTGGAGAATGATAAATATTGAGAATGTGAATGAAGAGGAAATCCTCATAAATAGTGACAAAGCCTAAATATCTTATTTACCATGCTAACCACTTAGTGCAATGGCTCTAGTATATTTAGAATACATAAAAGTCCTGGAGAGCCCAAGTCCCACACTTAATATTCTATTCCCATTAGCCTGAAGTCAGGTCTACAAATCTGATTACCACTTGGTACCTCGGGAAAAAAATCCACCTAGACTTAATATCGTTCCCTGTGTTTCTCTCTTGCTCACACTGTCTTTCTGCACTTACATTGAACATGCTCAGACTACAGGTCTCTTCTAGTAAAAAGTGATCATCAAAACTACAAATAATGAAACATCCTGTAGAAACTTCTCAAAAATTCTTCTCATTAATGTAAAAGTTTTACTAACACTGCTTTGCACTAAATTGTTAAAAACTGACACATTTATTTCTGTTTTGCTCTTTCCAGGGACATTTTATATTAATAAAAAGTGAATCTTCAACGATTCAATAATGCAATGTCTAGTAATGTTTCACAGAAACTTGTCAGAATTGTAGATAGAGGAAGAAGTGATAAATGAAAAGGTTCACATGTTTTCTTGTGTTGGAGCATGGGGTGGCAGTGGGTCAGAGGAGATATTTACTTTGATAAATCCCATAGAAATAGAAAATGTGGCTATAAGGAAAAGTATAACAATGTAATATTGACACATTTTGCTCTGTTGAGAGTACCTAGCTTTATATGCTTTTTACCAATTAGGGTGTAACCTACTATTAATTCACACTGTATGCCTTCTCCTGCAGTGTGTTTTATCAAAGTAGCTGCTATAGATTTTCTGTATCCACAGTTATTCACTGAATGATTTTCCTTCAGAAAGGTTTTGCTTTACAATAATTGGTTCACTTCTTTAAGATGCTTATTCAAATGCTATGTGTGTGATATAAAGAAACTAATAAATGTAATTGAATTTTCTCTATTATTATAATCATGTAATATAACTGGGGAAAATGACAAGTCAACTTCTACCATCCATCATGTTAAGTTGAGCTAATCAGTGGGGAAAATTTATTATTTCCCAAAATAAGGTTTTAGTGTGTACGATTTTAGCTCTTAACTATTTATGATATGGCAAAAAAAAATGTTAGATGAAAATTACATTAAGTTTGTTTCCATACAATCCTAAACTAATTTTGTCATGGAATGAATGCATTGATTAGATAGATAATGAAATTGCATATCAGCACTGTATTACTTTCTGAAATGTTGGAAATGTTATATAACTGTAGTGTCAAGTACTTTTTGCTTATCAAGCACTTGAAATGTGGCTGCCTGATGAGTGAAAAATTAACTTTAAATTTATCACCTTTAATTCACATAATTTCACATGTAAAAAGGCATATGTAGCTACTTTTGCTATATTGCAGAGCTCACCATCCACAGTGATGATATTAGACCTGAAAATACCCTTTATAGTTATTGACACAACCGCTTCCTTTCTTCAGGTGATACATAGAAATAATACTAATAAAAAATACATAATTCCTAGTTAAGAATGATACGTTTTAGGTCAATATTAATAAAATAGCAAAAACTTACTTTCACTTAATGCCATTCTCTCTTAAAACTTCCTATTCCAAGTTCCAGAGAATTATTTTCTAGAATATTAGAGAAATTATTTTTTAGAATATTAAAGGAATCTAATAATGTAAATACCCTAAAATGATTATTTGTGGTAAAGGGATGAATAAAGGGAATGAAAGAAAAAAAATGCAGTGTTGTTTTTTTGTTTTGTTTGTTTGAGAATGAAAATTTCAAATATTTCTACTTTCAAGAAAATGTGTGGTTGGTCCTGAACCAGGAATAATGATATGATCTCTGCCTTAGAACTCACTTTGGTACATTCTTCAGGGTCAGGATATGGATTGCCTAGTGCTTAATAGAATATTTCTATTGCTTGGGAGGATGTTCATATCATTAGTACCTGATAAACACCTGAGGTACATTTTAATTAAAACAGAAGAGAACAAGTACTCCAGATATGTCAATAGTCTTATAATTGACTACTCCTAAATGGCCAGCACTCCTGGACCTGAAAATGAAGATATTCTCCCCACTCCTGCACGGTGCTGCATTCCTTTCATTCCTGAGTAATCTTACTTCACTAATCACTATAGGAGGCAGCATTTTCTTGAGTGCTGACTGCTGACCTTCTGAGGTGATGACTCTCACTGATAAAACATTTGCTTTGTGGGAAAAAAATCTCATGGTTCAGAGCTTGTCTTTCTAAGTACAAAGTACCCAGTTCTGTCAAAAGCATAAATGTTTGGCAATGAGGAAGGAAAACCTACCAGTATCCTGCACAAATGACAGGAGAATCAACCAATTCATATCACCTGTTCCCTGATGACGATCTGTTGCCCTGCATGAAAGAAGAGCAATCAATCCTGATCTTTTACAGGTGAAAAAATACATCATTTCTACTAATCAATGTAGTTGCTTGACTATTTTTTAAAAAGAAGACAGATTAATATGAACAAACAAAACTGAATCTGAGAGAAAGATAAGGTCAATTAACTTTTAATTCATTCAAACTTCTCATTCAGAGATATTTAAGAACATTTCCATAAAACAAGCACAGACTACTGAGAAAAGAATCAGAGAACACAGTATTATAAGAAATTAATATACATATTGATAAATTAAAAAATTTTAAACATTCCATTTAACATATTAAATGGGATATTTAATATGTTAAATGGAATATTAGATGAGGAAAGTTGGTGATACAAGTTAATATCAAAGATCTCTCCCAGAACAAAGAACATAAAGATAATTAGAAAGTAAAAGAGAAAAGCTAGTACTTATTGAAATTTAGTAGCATGAACATCATAATAACATCTGCCTAAGGGTACCTTCAGGACTTAAGGGGAAACATTCTCTAAGTTGAAAAAGTATTTAATTGACCATGCAGGATAAATTACCAGAGCAGCAATTACAAAATAAAATGCTATGAAATTTTAATTGTCATCAGTAAAACATTTGTAACGAGAAAAACAAAATTTCCTCAAAAAGAGCAATATTCAAATTAGCACCAGACTTCTATTCAGCAGAACTGAATGCTAGTTCTGTAAGAAAATTCTACTGAAAATGGAATTTCTTGCTGCATCAATCTTTCTATAAAATTCAAAAGCAAAAAAAAAATTGTAAATTTGTATTTTGAAACACTCAGAAAACCATTTTTTAAAAACTGGAAAATGAGTGCAAATGTAAGAGGAAAGGAGAGGAGTAACCTCCAAGCTGTTCAGTAGCTCTGGACTACAGAAGGCAGTGCTTCCTAGATGCTATTCCCTGACTCCAGGAACAGGGACTGCTGGAATTTAAGGGTACTGAACCCTGATGCATGTGAACTACTCTCTTTTTTTACTTCATTTGTACCCTAATGTGTTGCTCAGCTGACAGTATCTGCTGGTAGGATGGAAAGCATCCTGCCACATGCTGACCAATAAATTCTTTCTTCGCTCTCATTTTTCTCACTTGCAATGTAAATCTGCTATTGGATCTTGTTCTGTATTCTCAAGTGCCCAAGTGAGGACTCACATACTGGATCACCCTCTTCCTTTCAGGTTTGCCCTATAGAAGAAGAATTTTAAGAACCGAGGCTAGAAAAACAGGAGCGACTACATGCAAATTATAATCAGTGTGGATCACTGTTTCCTATTGCTGAAAAGATTCATCTTCCATAACAAATATTTGCGTAATTGTAATATTTCACTTTATGTATTGATTCTCAATTTATCAGCAACCTAAAAAATACAAGCTAAAATTATACTTGCTAGCAAATAAACAAAATAACTGTTAACAGGCAGAATGAGGCACACCTCAGGACCCCCATGACTCCCTGCTGTAATGTGTCAGCCATCCATTGTATCAAGTCAAAGTATATAAATGTATGTGATCTTTAACAACAACAACAAAAATCTAATGCAACTAGTGTACAAAGAGAAAGAGGGGAGGAGAATGCATGTAGTTAAAATATTTTCCCCATTAAGCTCTCAAAGTTACCTATCTTCTTATGGGTAAATGTCCAGCCAAACAGGGTTGTCCCAAAGCAGGGCCACCGAGGCAATAAAACTTGCTATAGGTCTAAAGAAACTTCTGATGGGCACACACAGGAAAGAGGTATAAGGGCCAGGGAAGTATGGAAGGAAAGGAGTAAAATCAAAATCCAAGTCAAGACAAAGACTGACATTTTCAACCTCCCCACAGATCTCTCACCCATGTCTCCATCTCATTTAAGTGTCCCCCAATTCCCTGGTGAAAATTCAAAACCAAGAAGAAAGTAGGACTTCTCTCTGCTCCACATGTCTCTTTCAAATCTTCTTAAGTCCTCTTCCAAGTCTTTTCTCAGTCTTCCTCACTTTCTTCTCCCTCCTCAACCCTACCCTTCATCAGGTAGGGCAAGGAACATGGACCTTCCCCTTTTAATGGAGATGATACTCTGTAATAAAAGTCCAGATTTGGCACACAAGACTGATCATATCAACATCTATTTTAAAGTAATCCAGGTTGTCTGCTTTTCTTCACATTTATTCTCATGTTACCTACTTGCACAATTTTGCTCTACTATAATTTACACGTCATACTAAATTATTGGGCATTTTGCAGAAAAATTATGTAGTATGACTAAATCATTTACATTCTCTCTGTTTCATGCTGGGCACATACTGCTTTCCCAGTTTCTTCTCATCAGTTAATTTAATAGATATATAACTGGCTTCATAGTTCAGCTCCTTTAGAAACAGGAAGATTTCCCACACTGAAAAACCTTGGGATTATGCAACCCACACCCCCCTTTCTTTTGTCTATAAACTCAATTTTAATTCCCTGCTGCTCATAAGTAATGTAAGAGGGAACACAATTTGTGAATTTTTTAAAGCTAGTTGTTCTGAGATAAAATTTATGTGCATTGCAATTCAATTGGGTCACTGACAGAATGACCTTAATTTCTATTCAGAATACTCTGGTACATTTTCAGATGTTGATGAGAGATAATGGGCCTACAATGAATGAATATTGCCTGCCAGTTTGATAAAGCTGACAAGACAAAGAGATATGGAACTTCCACATCCTCTTATTTCCATGTTCAGCCCTTGGGGTGTTTTGTATTAGAGTGCTGTTTCTGCTTTGTCTAGTAAAGATTCAGATATTTATGGAAAGATTGTAGTGTGCTCAGGAGACAACTGACAGCAATTTGAGACACACACAATGGAGTTAGAAATCCCTAAACAGAAATTTATGTTGATGACAGGGTTTTTTTAAAAATCAAGTAATTGAAATCCACTGATGTTTATTTCCTCAGCTTTGAAGATATCACCACCAGAAGGCTTTCTATAAGGCTTTCTATAGCTCAGAGCCAAAAAATAAGAAAAAACAAACAAAAAAAAAAAAGTGTGTGTATGGTTTTATGAGGCTACATTGTATAAATCTGTCACCTCAAGCTTAGAAAAGGGGGTTATAGATCTTGTCTTAGATTAATGCTCATTTTTGTATCCCCACCTAAACCTAGGCAGCAGACTAAAATGTCACTTTTCCTATAGAATTATAACAATTTGTCCTTTCCGCAAGTTCCATATGTTGCTCCCAGTTCTGGAAAATCCCCACTATGCGTATACCTCCAGAATAAAACAAGATTCTTTCTCTTTGTTCGTCTAAAAATGTTTCTCCCTTTAGACTTTTGTCTAAACATTTGTCTTAGATACTGATAGTGCAATGATCCTGACTGAAAAATCTGTGTAACAGAAATAGAGTGAGCTGGCAATTTAAAATGAAAGGGACTGTAAGTGGGACTGAAAGGCAAGGCTGAAGCCAAAGTCTTTACAGATGACACCTCCTGAGAGAGGGCACAGGTGAGGAGAAATAGCACCAGATGAGACATGCCCTGAGAGCAAGAATCACTGTGGGTGGCAACTGATAAAAGATAGAAGAAGTTACAGGCATAGCTATTCTGGGATTTAGTCATCCTAGGGGAGAGGAGAAAGAATCCCAGAGATGGGGGAGGTGAAAGCTGTTGAAGATGCCATGGTAGTCTTTTGTTTGGAATACTTTTTCGTGTTCTGGAGTGATGAGAAAATGCCATCTTGGACACCTTTTGTTTAGGACTTTAAAACTGGACTGTTATTACTAGGATAAGATTGCTGGCCACTTGTGGCCTCGGTGACTGCTTTTTCTTGTCCATTAAATAAATCAATACTATTCCCTGAACCTGAGTGGTCTTATCATTGCACATGAGGTGAAGAACCCAGACGGCAACTGGCTAACTACTGGGCACTCTCCTGGACTATATTTCAGTGTTCCAATATCACTTGGTATCAGGACCACTTGTTTGTGAGGACATTGACAGAAACAGGCAAGGATAGATAAAAGCCAGCCCATGTGGAGAAGCCAAACCCATGGAATTGACAGGTAGCTTTGATAACACACCTCTGAGTGGTATAAATATAGGAGTTGAATCAAGCCAATCTGAGACACTTTGAACTCCATGCTGGCAAGGTCTCTAAAGTCTTCTCCATGTATCAGTAACATCTGCTAAAGGATTTTCTCTGAGGAGCAGATATCTGCCCCCCTCCCTTCAAGTTGATGCCACAGGAGAAGCTGCAGATAAAAATAACACAGGCTTTCAAGCTGGTCTCCTGATCCTTACCTTAGTGGGTTGAAACCTACCTGCTCTTGTGTATTTTCATTCATATTATGTGGATCTTCTCCAATAAATCAAACTGTAATTATATGTAATTGATTTGAATTTTAGGCAAAGTCTGTCTACCTAGATGAATATTAGCACAATTGAATCTGAACTTCATATTGTTGGAGTTCAGGATCCTCCAACCACCACAGACACCACGAGAGAGCGATACAAAAGCAAAGGAACATTTATTGCTAACTTGATGTAGGGTCCAACTCTAACAGCCACTGTCACAGCAGTTGATTTCCAAGAGAAGAACCCTGACTCTCTAAGGTCAGAGTTTATATACAGTTCTTGACAGGTCTGGGGAATTTCCACTGTGGTATCTTCACAGGGCAGTCACAGGATCCTGGTTATTTTATCTCATCTGCCTGGATTTGGGCAAGGTCTATTCTCTGGAATTTCCTAAGACTTACACCCATTAAATTTTAACTGGGTCATGAGAACATTGTGATTTACTTGTAATGTTTAACATTCCTTTTTGCTTTTAACTTGTAACCTTTTAATGCTTAACAATATTATGCAGGATGAAAACTGGTGGATTAAAATTATATGTAATATCTATGAATGTATTTTGCACCAAGGATCCCTTCTGATAGGGGTGATGTGGTGAAAGTGGGGTGCCATGGCCCCACCTTTGTAACACAGATTAAGGTTGTACCATTTTGCCCTGGTTGGCGAAGACTTAGAGAAGAAAAGCTGTGGTTTCTCTTGAGAGATACAGAGAAAGAAGCAAACTTTAGAATTTAGGATGGAGCAAAGCCATGGAGAAGGAGAAAGTATCAGAACAGCAAGGAGGCTGGAGACCCTGCAACTGCAACTGCCATGTACAGCAGCAGGACAGGGGAGAAAGCCACACTGTGGGCTTTATCCTTGGTCCGGGCCAGTGTGGAACCTGGGGAAGCATGCTGGAGAAACTTGTGAATTGGGTAAGTTGAATGGAAACTCAGTACTTGGAAATTTGCTTTAAATTAGAAACTGAAAAGCCTGGGATTTGTCTGGAGACCTGAGAAGAACTTGGAATGCTGTTTTTTGTTTTTTTTCAGTGTGAGGCATCTAAAGTGGTCGCAGTTCCTGTTTTGAGTGAACATTGGCCATTCAGGCTGCTTCAGAGTTGAAGCAAAAAGAATGCTGTAGCTGTGCCTTTTGAAGGTGGATCAATGACACCATCTTTATTTCTTCATTTGATTTGAATCACCCACTGCTGGCTTGAATGAGGGACAGAAGCCATACTTTGGATGCATGTGGCTGAAGGATACACATGGAACTTTTGGAACTTAAAGACTGAATTCTATAAGATAATCAAATGGGTCCCTGTACCCTCAGTCTTGCCTATCTTTCTTTTTAGTAAATAAATTCTGCTTTTGCCTCTTTTTAAGATAGTTTGGTCTTGCTACTGAGTGCAGGCTGGGGATGAACCTGGAGAGTGGCTGGGTTTAAAGAGCCAGTTGTTCCTGCTTGTAAATTTAGTTAAACACCCTGCTTTGCTTGTTTTATTAACCTATTTCACTTCCATTTACAGTAACAACTCCTATCTTTTCTTATTTCAGTAATGTGTAATATTAAAAACAGAAAAGAACAGGTCTAAAAGGAAGCCATATATTTGACCCTCCCTAGACTCAATATTTGACCTAACTGAGCTTTCAACCTTTTCCAAAAGTGCAGACTTCAATCAATCAAATGGAGTTTCCCTGTCAGAGCTAGAAATCTGAATGAGGAAAAACCCCAAAAACAACTTCCCCTGAGGGAAGCAGGCTTTGTCTGAAATAATCCTTCTTTTGTTTTGATAATAATCTAGTAAGTCCCATTAACTTTCTGAATATAGAAATATTCCATTTTTTCTTCTCCCTTAAATATCTTGTTCTCTTACAATTCCAATTTGCTAATAAGATGTTGTTTCATAAGTCTTTGAATGAAGTCAGCTCATAACTGTAAAATGGATTGATTTTAGTTTTATAACAATAAAGAAATTCTTAATAAAGAAATAAAGATTTTGTAGGTCTGCAGTTCAGAGTTTGGCTGCCTACAAGAGAATCCTTTGTGGTGAAATTGGGGTCCGTGGTCCCCAGCATCATAATGTTGCATTAGAATGGCAGTCATTGTGCCCTGATGGGCAGAGACTTGGAGGAGGGAAATTAAGCCTTCTTGTGAGAGAAGAAGAGCTTGATGAGGTTAGGGAGGAAACTGAGACAAAACATGTAGTGAGGAAAGAGAAGGGTGGAGAAGAGAGCAGAAGAGCAGCAGGAGCTGCCATGCTGCCATGTGCAGGTGGCAGGCAGAGCCCAGACTAGGCCCTAAGGAAGTTTGTTTGAAAAACTTGTGACTTGTATAAGTTGACTTGAAATTAGCACTTGAGAACTTGGTTTAACTTTGAAACTGCAAAGCTTAGAAATTGTCTGGAGGACTAAAGAGAATTTGCTGTGTTGCTGTTTTCATCATGAGATGTCTGAAGTGATTGTTGCTGTTGTATTGAGTGAGTCTTGCTGTTTGGGGGGAGGGGCACTTTGGACCTGAAGCTGAAAGAATGCTGGAGCTGTGCCTTTTGCAGAGAATTGAGGATGCCATCCTGTTTTTCTTCGTTGAATTTGAATCTCCTGCTTTTGAATCAGGATTGATAGCTCCATCTTAACTTCTTCTGCCTTGAAGTGAATAGTTGTGCCTTTGGAAGAAGTAGTGACAGCACCATCTTAGCTTCTTCATCTGGCTTGAAGGTGGAGCTGTCACCGTTTTGAGGAAGCACATGGCTGAAGGCCATGTGTAGCCTTTTGGACTAGAGACTAGACTGGTTAGTAAGATTTCCAAAGAGTTCCTTGTACTACTCAGTGAGTTTTGTTTAGCCCTTTAATAAGTAAATCGATTGTTGCCTCCTCTTAAAGTTTATGTGGTCTTACTATTGCACATGCTGGGACAAACCTAGCATGTGCCTGACTTTAAAGGGTAATTTTTAGTTTAGTTTAAGCACAATGTTTTGTTTGTTTGTTTGTTTCTGACCCAATATCACTCTCTCATCAAGCCTTAAACTGGAAAATGGGTGAGTCCTCAAAGAGCAGACAAGATTATTATTCTATTCACACTCTAGTAAGAAGAATTACCTCTATAATTTGGGGAGGGAAATAGTTGCTTCATGACAACAGCTATGGGCTATCCCTCTTTTCCATCTCTGAAGGTCCTCCAAATCTCATATTATTTTCCACACAGACAGATGTGTGCAATACTATGGGAATTTTACCAATTCATTTGGGGCACCAGCAACACTGTAATAGGTTTGTCATCAGGGCGAGGGGATTTCCTGTCTCGCCCAAAGGAACACCAGAGCTGAGCAGAAGTTAAAGAACGACAGAAGAGATCAAGAAAACTTGAAGAAGCACATATAGCAGAGAGATGTGTAAGAGACATTTTAAAGGAGAGAGATGTGGTTGAGAGACCCATGGGAAAGCTGAAAATAGCAATCCTTTCTTGTGTGTGTGTACATAACAAATATTTGTTAAAGATGTGATTTTTTAAAAAATGACAGTGTAAAAACTTGACTTAACTTTGAATATCAGTGACCCTTGACAGTCTTCACAGGTCACTGGTCACTTTTTTCCTCAGAAGCTTCCACCTGCAAACTTTTTTTTTTTCAATTGAAAATTTTATATATACACATATATATACATATATATATACATATATATACATATATATACATATATATACAAAAATTGTATTCCCCAGGGTTCCCCCACCACATTACCCATGAACCATCATCTTGATCTTTTGTGCACTTCCCTTCCCTGGTTTTCCTCTCCCTCTCTTCCCTTCCCTAGCTATTTGCTTTAGTTCTGTTGTCATCTTACTAGTTTTGACTTTCTTTGACCTTTTTTATTTTCACTATATCCCATCTATAAGGAGACCATCTTATGTCTGTCTTTTCTTTCTGGCTTATTTCCATTAATACGATTCCTTCTAGATCCATCCATGTTATCACAAATGCATCATATTTGACCTTTTTGATTGCTGAATAATATTCCATTGTGTAACTATGCCATAACTTTTTCATCCATGCACCAGTTTTGGTACATTTGGGTTGTTACAAATCCTGGATATTTTAAATAGTGCTGCTATTAGCATGTGAGTATAGGTATCCTTTTGAAGTAGTATTTTGGTATCCTTTGGGTAGATTCCTAGTAATAGAATTGCTGAATTGAATGGTAGTTCCACTGAAAATGGCAACCTTAATCTTGACTTGGATTTTTATTTAACTCTTCTCATCCCAAGTTTCCTGGTTTCTTTTGCCCTTTTCCTGTGATTTCATACCAGAAGATGCCTTAAACTTGTGATAAGCTCTAGGGCCTCAGTGGCCCTGCCTTGAGTCAATTCTGTTTGGCGAGGCATTTATCCATAAAAAGATGGGTAACTTTAGGTGTTTCATGGGGAAACAGTTAAATAGCTGTATTTTTAATTTTTAAAGGAACCACCATATTGTTTCTATAATGACTTCAATAACTGATATTTTAACCAACAGTAGGTAAGGGGACCATTTTCTCTACTTTCTCACCAACACATGTTATTTCCTATTTTGTGTATAACAACCATTCTATGAGGTATGAGATACCTTCTCCTTGCAGTTTTGATTTGCATTTCCCTTATAATTAGTGATGTGATCAGCCTTCATGTACCTATGTTTGTCTATGGGTCTTCTAAAAAAAAATGTATTCACACCCCCTATCTATTTTTTAATCAAATTGTTTCACCATTGAGTTATGAGTTTTTCTATTTTGAGTATCAATATGTTTTCAGATATAGGATTTGCAAATATTTTGAGATATAGGATTTGCAGATGTTTTCTACCTTTTCAGTTTATTGCTGATTGTCTTTGTTATAGAGAAGTGTTTCAGTTCTATGTAGTTCCATTTGTTTATTTTGGCCATGATCTTTGATTTTGGTGTTTCAAAAAAAAAAAGAGATCAATAGATCAATTAAATAAAAACATGATTGAGAGCATGACCACAGCTACAGCTGAGTGAAGATAAGTCAATGTTAGACAGGAAACAGACAACAAATTGTGATGACAGAGCTTTACAAGATCTGTTCAGATGAAACAATTAGAGGTATTGAAAATGAGAAGCAAAATTATTATGCCATTAAAAATAGATACCAGTACATAGGTATAATCAGTCAGTTTATAAGTTAGGAATAGAATTATTTGCTGTTCACAAACATAAATAATCAGAGGGAATGAAAATCTAAAACAAAATGTGAGTGATAAGGAATAAGTGTAAAGTTTGTTATTTTATTACCAAGAGTTTCAGAATGAGAAAAACATACTAAGGCACTATTTGAAGAATTGATAATAAAGAATTCCTGAACTAAAGCATATTGTGAGTTTACATGGTGCACATTTGGAGGGCAAAACCTAAAGTGAAAAAAGAGAAATACGTTTATAACAGCCCCTCTTGGCACATAGTAGTAAAATTAAAAAAAAAAATCAAGAATAAAGTGGAGCATTTCAAATATACCAGAGATAGATAAAATACCCACATCTAAATAGCATTTGATTAGTATATCATTGCAACAACACTGTAGACAGAAAAAATGGCATAATACTGTTTAAGAAAACCTGAAAAATTCTATTTCAGCTAGAGTCATATCTCTGTCTGTGTAGTTATTTTGAGATATTCATATGATTACAGAAGTCTATAACTTACAAGTCATCACTGACAACATTGTTAAATGATCCTCCCCTACTCAAAAAAATAATCCATCAGGAAACTTTACCAAAATTATTTCCTATCCAATAAGGCTAACATTATTTTTGAAAGAACTAAAATGCTAAATGTCTTAAATTATGGGAGGGAAGGACTCTTCCAGATATATTATATCCAGAAATGATATAATATAAACACAAACACAAAAATATGCTAAATACTAGAATATAATTAGTAGTTGTCTTTAGATTTGAAAATAAAATGATAAAAAAAATATTTCAGGCAAACATTAAAAGAGAAAGATGAGAATGAAAGGAACAACAGTAGCAGCTGAGTCTCCATAAAGTGGACAATGACTAATTTCATAATTAACTTATTTCTCTCATAAACTAATATGTCAAGTAAATGAAAAAATCAGGTATGATCATTAAATAATCTTTGAACTTGTTGTTCCATATAATTTTACCCAAGGAACAGAAAAATAGTTTTCATTATATAATAAAAATATCAAGAACTCAGCTACATATTAGAGTACAGTGTCTGTCTCAAAGTCTTAAACTTTTCATTTTACTGGAAAAATCCCTAGATTACAGTGCAACACAATTAGAAACCAATGGTAGAACATTTTATGAATTCCACAGAAAGAGAAAATCCACTCATATTTCAGGTTCTCACACTTGAGTAATCTAAGGTCATGGAGGAAATCTATGGAATTTATTTATTATGTATTATATATTAGGTATTTACTTTATTTATTATGTGGTTATGATGACAAGGCAAATTTTGGGGATGGAAGACCATAAAAAAGGAAAAACAATAGGTTTCAACTAAAGAGGATGACCAAGTAAACCATGAAACCAACTAAATGCAAGTACCTAATATTCAACACAAAATGAATATCATAAAGAATTATAAATCTGCAACATGAACCAAGGAAAATTCCATTTTAATATTCAGGAGTAATATGTATAAATTTATTATATAATAAAGTTTCTGTTTCTATTCATATATGAAGTCATTATAAGTATGATGTTGAAAATGTGTAAGTTTATATATATGTATGTATACATATATATATAGCATTTTATAATATTTCTAGCCCATATCAAACAAATATAATCAAAATGAGGTGTTGGTATTTCTTTTTATGCAAAGTAAACCAAATGACCTGCTCAAGGTCAGTAATTGCTTATGAGAGATTATTGATCTTGATATGAGGAATTTCACCTTTTCAGGCAGTAATTCCCACCTGCACAATCAATTTAAATGGGTATACAGAAATGCAAATAACAAAATTTCATTTAAATAGAATTGTTTATGCTTAGACTTAATGAAATATAGTAACATCTCTAACTGAATGACTAGAATAGTCTTTAATATAAAAACTTTCCAAGAGGGAATGAACTATGTACTGCAGTCAGAAGATTTGATTAGATACTTACGATAATGTGCTTTATTAATTACATTCAGACAGGTGCTAAGCAGAAGTAATTAAAAAGCAAAATAACTTTGAAACTTCATCTAGATTAAAGCTTAACTAATATTAATAATATTGAGATAAACAGCACAAAATTATCTGTGTGGAACAAATTATTGATAAATAAATTGTATATTAGTCCTATATACATAAGTTTCCATAAATTTCTCTGCTATTTCTTGTGCCTATAACTGGAAACACCCCTGGCTATAGCATCTCTTCTTCCAGTTCTATATTTTGCTCTATTGCTTCACTATCTTTCCAGTATCCCTCACTTTGGATATGTGCCCAGTGCAGACAGGAAAATTGGCAATATACCACCTTCTGATTCAACAGTTAAAAATCTTCCTATTGAGATAAAATGTATTTAAAATTGATATAACAGGACAAAAATAGAGTACTACTGGTTTCTCACAAACTGTTATAGAACCTGTGGATTCTTTGTGACTGTGTAGTTCTCATACTCTAATATTTTGGTTAAGTGAAAAGAAAACAGTAGTGGCATCACTCAGAGCATCTAAAATCATATAGGTGATCCATTCCATCAGCAGTGTTTATGTGCTCTTAAACCTACTTGAAGCACTTTTGCTTTTCATTTGCTAGGAAAGACACATTCACTTCAAAGTACTTTAGGATTTAATGAGTGTACAACCATCCTGACCTTCTTTTGTCTCATTCTGGTATACAGACTTTTATTGACCCTAGCATAACTAATTGAACACTTGGAATAAATACTATATCAATCATGCCATTTTGCTATTAAATACCTGAATTCATGGACCAATGCATAAGCAATAAACAAAAAGCAAAACCAATATACAAAATAGCTTCCTCTTACCATTCTGTTAAGACTTAATTTTTATGTACAATTGGAGAAAAATTACATATATTATGGCAATAAAAACATTGTATCTTATTGATAAAAACAAATCTCAAAATGTTAAATCAAAGAGCATCTGCAATACTAAATCACTGGGCTTTTATTAGGCATCTTCTTTCCATTTATTTCCTTAACACATATTCTACCATCCAGAAAAGCACTTGTTTTATTTTTCTATGTTTTCATGTACTATTTCTTATTTCATTAATGTATATAAATAATTTTAAAACTCTTTAGATGTTGAGTTTCAATAAGTATCTTTTAAAGGTCTGTCAAATGTGCACAAACCATGTGTATGTATACAAGAAAATAAGTCTCATACAAGAAATTCTTTATCTTACTACATGTAACACATCTCATAATTTCTACTCATCTTATTAAAAAATACTGATGATAATTTACTAGACTACTCTTAGGAATTCTTAAAGTATTATTGCTCTAAACTTGGAAGGAAAAAGGCAAGCAGGATCATCTGCTCTTTTCATTTAAGCTGACTTAAATAGATTACTTTGATTCTTTTGTTCTTGCCATCACTGTTTTCAGTTCTCAGTCTCCACTTGAATTTATGCTTTATTGAAATTTCCTTGACTGTTATCACCATGTGCTGTTTAGATGTTTGTATGTTGTATTCCCAAACTTGAATATAGTATTTTGCATACAGAAGGTATCTGATAAAGCTTTTCTTATTGAGATCAGTAATGTTTAAACATTTCTCTAGGCACATTTCACATGCCTGTAAAGGAAGAAGCTATCTATACCACTGATGATAAATTCAGGTAAAAATAAGACTATATGTTGGTGAAAGGGCATGCTATGGCTCATTATTGTAGAGAGAGAGTTTAGATACAATATGCAACTCTGCTGACCATCTAAAGGTAAGGTCACCTAGTTTATGTTTGTATACCTCAAAATTCCTATTTTGAAATGTTACCCTGATTTGTTGAGATCAGGAGGTGTAACTGGGATTAGATAATATCACGAGGGTGGAATCTTCAGGAATGGAATCAGTGCCCTTTATAAGAGAAGCTGTTTTCCTGGTTCTGCTCTCTGCGGCATTAGGATTTTGGAAGTTCCAAGAAGTGGGAAGTCTGCCACCTGAACAGAACTTGATTGCTTAGCACCCTGACCACGAACTTTCAGCCTCTAGAACTGTGAGAGGTAAAAGTGTGCTGTCCATAAGCCATCAGACGCTGGTATTTACAACAGGTCAATACATCTAAGATATCTAGAAATGAGTCAAAACATCCCTATTTGCATTAAAATAATAAAATTTAACATTTTAGTATTGAGTTGATTAGACTTCAGTAATCCTAAATGTACTAACCTTTTCTTTGATTAAGCTAGAAAACAAGACCCCCCCCCCATTGTTTAATACCTTTGCTCAAAAATGTACAAATAAAAATACATGTAGAATCTGATACACAAAATGAATAAACCTTGGGCTTATTGTGGTAAATGAAACAAGTCAGGCGTGAAAAATAGATAATCAGAATCATTTTATTTATCTGTGGGATATATATATATATATATATCAAAAATATATATGGTGAAACAGATAAAAAATTAAACTTGTAAAATATATACTGGTTAACATAGGAAATGGTGTGGAGGAGAGAATAGAGGAAGGAAAGAAGTAAGGCACAGGAGATTAGGTGAAACATGGATGAAATATGACAGAAGTGTATACACATATAGAAGAGTGAAAAAGTAATACCATATTTATGTAGACATGAAAACAACTGACAAAAAAAATAACAAAATGAATTTTTTAGAAATCTGATTTTGTATTAATTTTAATTTTTCTTATAAATTTTTTAAGCCAATGCAGAAGGGCAAGTATATTTAAAAATAGATAAAATATTAATTTGATTTGACATCTAGAGCATGTCCACTTTAAACACTAATATTCAACACAGAAGTCCTAGTTAGAGTCTTTATGTAGTCATGGGGAAGATATTAAAAAAATACAAACTGGGAAAGAAGTATAGGTATCACTATTTACACATGACATGATAATATGGATAGAAAATCTTAAAGATCAGAGCTAAAAAAAGAGTTTAAAAATAATGAATCGCATAGTGACATGGCAGGCTACAAAATAAATGCACATAAACCTATTATACTCCCATATACAATGAACTGGAAGAGAAAAAATTGGGAAAACAATCCCACTATAATCATATCAAAAGAAATATTAGGGAATAAATTTCACAAAGAAGGTGAAAGACTTCTGTGATGAAAACTTAAGATACTACAAAAATAGAAAAAGATACAAAGAGATGGAAGGATAGCTTTTACTCATGGATTGGTAGAATTAACATTGTTAAAATGACCTTGTTATCCAAATTCATGCACAGATTCAATGACAACCCTAACTATGGTTCTTCAAAGAAGTAGAACAAACATTATTAAAGTTTATATGGAACCACAATGATTGATTTTTTAAATACCAAACCAACATTATATTTCTGGAATAGCTGCCATAATGGCTATCCTCTTTAGATGTGGCTAGAATTTATATGAAACATTTTATTTAGTCTATCTGCTTGTACATGTGTATATTCAGATGCAGAATGAAACTGACTTATAGTTTTCCTTTCATAACAATTTTATTATGAATTGGTGAAAAAATATACTTATCTCTAAAGAGCAGAGAATGCTCCTCTTTTTCTACTTTCAAGAAAAATTCACTTAAAAGTGGTATTTTGTTTTACCTTTAACTTTAGAAAATTCACTAGTAAAATTATATGAAGAAGATTTGAGGGAAGAATTTATTGCACTTTTAGTTTTTTTTTAATGGACAGATTTTAATTACTTCTATTTACATGTATTTGCATTTAATTACATGATACAAACTTGTATCATGTTTGCTATATATACATATATAGTCATATTTATGGACAATACAATTGTATTACTTTTAATATGGTTGACAATCCTTTTGTTATCTTTTTAATATCTATACGATATTTTCATTCATTCATCTCTCATTTAACTAATTCATTCTCATTAGTTCATTCAGTCATCTCTCCCATTGAAATATTGTATACATATGTATACCTGTTGGATATATAAATTGTATATGTATATAAGCTACCCAGCTTATCAGAATATCAATTATGAAACTTTTAATTGAATATTTTTTTTTGAGACTAGGTCTTACTATTTTTGCCTGTGGAACTGCAGGCTCACATTGCCTGTGGTACCACAGGCTCAAGCAATCCCCAGCCTCAGCTTCCCACGTGGCTGGGATTACAGGAGCATGCCACCATGCTCAGCTATTTTGGGGGCATTAGGTCTCGCTTCGTGTCCCTGGCCCTGGCCACAGCTTCCTAGGCTGCCACCTACAGGCATGTGCCACCATACCCAGCTGGATAACCTTTATCTTTATCATTGTTCATTTTTCTATTGCATATTCACTTTCTATTTCATTGATTTCTCTTCCTAATTTATAATTTATTTTCCTCTCTTTTCATTAGGATTAATTTCCTATAATTTTTCTTTTTAAGAGGAGTGCATATCATTAAATCTCAGAATTTTAAAAATTTTAATATATGCTTTTGGTGCTTTAATATTTCCGCTGAAAAACAAAGTAACTAGTATATATAAAATTTAAATGAACAAAAGTCAAGTGAACGTAGAGTTTTCTACTATTGTCGCTTGAAGATTGTATGTGTCAAAATAAATAATAAGGATCACATCTAAAAGGGTTGGTTGAAATCACAGCTTAGTAAAACTTGAATATTTGTGTTAATTTGTTTAATTTCAATGTGATCTAATTGACTCTAGAAAAACATATCATCAAGTATTTTAATGAGGTTATTTTTAACAATAATGAAGAATATATTGGGGCACAGGGGCAACTAATTGCAATTTCCTTGCAGAATGTACTGCAGGTTTATATTATTTTAAAAATTTCTCAAAAGTATAAAAACATGAAACAGATCATAGGTAAGAAAGACATCTTAAAATTTAAGTTGTGAAGCCTTTAAGTAGATTTAAAAACTAAGTGAAAGATGGAATCAACATCTTTAAAGTTTTAACCTGGGTTAAGAAGGAGGAATTGGGTAACTGTAATCAAGAAAAAAACAAATTCTTGTGCCTGCAGAATAAAGTGATCTTCAGCCTCAGTCTCCCAGGTGACTGTGATAACAGGTGCACAGCACCATGGGTAGCTGGGAAAACCAACTTCTAAAGAGTAGTTTGCATGAGGTTCAGAATGGTAGAAGTAAGAAGATTAAAACAGTTAAATATTTAAAAGGATCTGGAACTCCCTCTAATTGGTTTGGTTTGATTGATTCATTAAATCCTAAGCAAGGAGCAGGAACAATACTTATTAGCAGTTGCCCAGAAATGAACCAGATACTAAGCATATGAATTGAATACAAAAGCAAAGTCAAAGTGCAATGTAAATACAAAAACAGGTTGTTAGAATAGAAAGTTAGATAGAGGAATAAAAATTTAGATTTGCAATGTTATCAAGGAATTAAAAAAATTGTTGAAGCAAAAGGTAGAAACAAATTATAGGAATTTGGTAAAGAATACCTTAATAAAAAATGTGGACTTCCTCCAAGATTATTTTTTAAACTATTTTCTTAATTTGAAGAGAGTCAGATATCTCCTTTCATCCTTCTAGAATTATGAACACTTAAAAACTTAAAGCCAGGATTTTTAAAGCTTATGAATTATATATATATAATATATATATAATATATATATTATATATATGTGTATATATATTATATATATTATATATATATAATTCATAAGCTTTAAATATATATATTATATATATATTTAAATATATATATTATATATATATTTAAATATATATTATATATAATATATATTATATATATTATATTATATATATATTATATTATATATAATATATATTATATATATAATATATATTTAAATATATATATAATATATATTTAAAGCTTATGAATTATATATATAATATATATAATATATATACACATATATATGTGTGTGTGTATTTGTATATATAAATATATATATATTTGTGTGTGTGCATATATATATATACACATGCACTAGAATTAACCAAAATAAATATAGAAACAGAAAGTCAATTTTCTAATCAATAGAGAAAATTTTTCCAATAAATATAGGGGAAGCTAAAGATGAACTTGGTAGAGTTAGATTGATTTTAGAGGTGTCAATAAAATGTATGTTTTTGATAAAATTATATGCATGTACATAAGAAAAAGAAATATAGAAGTCTGCGTTCATGAATTGGAATGTATACATATATTTCCTAGTTCTAATGAGTAGATCTAAAAGCAAATATACCTTAGTAATAAAAAGCAATGAAGAAACCAAGTATTCAGAAAATACTTTTCATATCACTTTTAGCTCATTTCACTTAAAACTCATTTTGATTACCTGTACATAGTCATCCTGTCATCTATCTATCTATCTATCTATCTATCTACCCACTTACTACCATATATTTAATGTCCCTGTTATGTGTAATATTCCTCTTTGATAACCTCACACATTGCAAGTAGGGTTTTTTTTTCTTTTATCCTTCCAAATAAAGCCTTCTTCAGATTGTGATAATTACTGAGAACAAATTATTGTATGTCATGAGATAGTAAACTGATCAGGTTGATAGGTACAAAGAGTATTTTCTTTTTAATAAGATGATTAGAAATAATAAACCGATCTTGCTTGAATACCTTAAGGAGGTGTATAACTAAGTTATTTGACAGCTGGGATATAAGTGGATTCAAGTCATTTGTGAACAAGGCCTAGAGTAGATTTTACATGTGTAAAAATTGTGAAGAAACCCCTGTGCA
Source organism: Uropsilus gracilis (assembly GCA_004024945.1). Classification (NCBI taxonomy): domain Eukaryota; kingdom Metazoa; phylum Chordata; class Mammalia; order Eulipotyphla; family Talpidae; genus Uropsilus; species Uropsilus gracilis. Next base: position 89,225 of record PVHY01002164.1, on the reverse strand, counting down.
TGGGTCTTAAAGAGAGAAATAACTAAATGGTGCATATAAAATTTAGATATAAGCTGAAATACATGGAGAATCAGGGTTTCACTTCAAAAATTCTGACACTGAAAATAATCAAATATTAAAAATTTGCAATTGGTACATGTAGGATTGGGAGAATTTTACCCCCATCTTCCAAAACTAGAATTGCTTATCTTACATGCAGGGATGTTACATTTTAGTGAATTAAATTTCAAATATCAAAACCGAGCCGAAGTATATTAATTATTTTCTTACTTGGTTTACATGGCAATTAATCCCTAACATGATCCCCAAATTGAGCCTGGAGCTTTTTGATTCCACATAATTCTTTAAACATGAGTAAATATCTCCAGGAAAGTGGATATTGAGGAATATAAATATCCTCTGGCTTCAGAAAATCAATACCACTGCCCAAAACATAATTTATTGATAATGTGTTAAGCACCAACTTTTTTCAATTTCAGAGAATACAAATATGCTAAGCATCTCAAGAATCTTTTAATTGTACCTTGATTTTATGAGAGCTGTTGATATGAGCTTTAACTCTATAAAGGCGTATTCTGGGTTACTACCTCTTTAATAATGTCTTCACTCTTAATTGTTCTCTAGAACAGCAGGCATTAGTTAACAAATGGATATATTCAGCTACTTTGTTGCCATTTGTACCTTTCTTCAAGAGGTGGTTTTGGAAAGGCTCTGATAAATGATTATATGCTCTGTTTCTCATTAGTTTATCTTTGAATTCACTGTCTCTTGGTCTCAAGGATGACTGCAGAAATATGACCATAAAAAGGCAGCTCCTCATTATACCTGGAAGCAGTAGGAGTATAGTATTTATAATCTCATTATCTCAATGGATAGTTGTAGCTGTGCATATGCTCTCATTATCTCCACTGGGGATTGTAATGATATATATAGTCTCATTTTCTGTGCTGTGGAATTGGAGTTACATTTAAAATTGAGTGTTCTGCACTGTAAGTAATATGAGGTGGGTGGATAACTAGCTGGAAGTGAGTCTAGCATTTTGTTCTTATTAAAGTTTCTATTTTTCATTTATATTTGATATTTGCTTCTCTAATTTTTACAAGCAGAAGGTTTTTTTTAATCAGAGACAAATAGGAAGATGAAATTAATAACTACACTGAAGAAAATATGAGTTAAGAAAAGATTTTTAAAAACCATCAGCATCACAACAGCTGTCACTCTATCCCACCCCACCTCACATTGTTAGACTGTCAGTCAAGTGAAATACAAAAAAGAGATAACCTGGAAACAAATTCAGTTGACAATGTATTAATATTTTGGTTTTTAACTTTCCTGATCTGGAATACCTGAACTATCAGCTTTTTTTACTTAAGGCATTATGGAAAGTATTCTTTATTTTATAATAATCCAAAATGAAACAGTTTGGTTTTGACTAAATTAATAAACATGATGTTATACAATCTCATAGCAGTTTCAAGGTGATAATGAGATCAGAGAGAGGTACAAAAACCCTCACAGTTCCAATAGCTTATAAATTATGTTTCCACATAAATTCCTCCAAAATAAACCAAGGCAAGGGTAAAAAAATTAGCCATTGTTGAAGGTTAATAGTGTCTATTTTTCCAAGTAGTTTGTTAATGTGTTATACAAAAAAATCTAAATTTCAGTTTCTTTTTATTCAGGAATCTAATAATTTTCTGAATTTTAAATAAAACAATAATTTTCTGAACTTTAAACAAAAAGGAAGTACATTCACAAATACAATTTCAATAATACTGGCTCCAATTCAATAGATAGATTTTTCACTGATTTGGAGAAGATAAATCACCCCTGGTAAATAAGTACATTCCATTCTGGGACCCTTTCCTGTTTATTTTATCAGGATATCCATTCTCTTTCTCTTAGAAACTCCTACCACATTTTTGTTCTTATAACAATCAAAAGGAATTATATCTTTTTTAAAAATCATAGAAAAAAGAGAACTAGATGATAAAATGATGTTGCTATTTCTTTTCATGATCAAAGTTTTGTGGGAAAAAAATCTGAGTCATCTTCAGTACATCCTTTACCACTACTAAGTTGTTCTTTCTAGCGCAAATCTCTCAGCGGATTATGGAATTCCTGTCTTGTGTTCAACCAACAATGGTTATCTAACTGGTCTCCAACTTAATAAATCTTTCATGTCCTGTCAAAATGAAATAGCATTTACTTTTCCACTAAATCACAAGCAATACCAGATTCTGCCCTCCTCCAGCTGTTTTTATGGACTGGCCCCATTACCTACAACTGCATCATCTTAAAGTTGAGTCCATAAGTGCATAAATTACACCCAAGTTGCTTTCTGAACATGGCATCTATGAGAAAGTTTCTAGTATTAATGAAAATAAAATAAAACTTTAGCTGTACATTATAATAAAAATATAAAATGAGGTCATTCTAATTTTTTGTGATTTTTTTTAGTCAGATAGTTTTTACAATAAAAATTCATGTGACTTGTCAAAAATTAGTCAAGTTTTCCTTTACCCTTTTTCCTTAGTAAAAACTAAGAATATTTTGTCCTTCTTTACAGCTCTGTAGAAGGAGTGTTAAATATTCTAGTAACACAGTAAAGAAGTAAAAACATAAAATTTATTTCTATCTTTAATTTCAGATTACCATAAAAACTCAACAGTTTATGCTTTGCATAAGTAGTCCTTTCTGAACCAGTTTTTCTAAAAGCACTTTAAGGATCTTTATGTGATTTAGAAAGTGGTTTTATTCTGAAAACATTTTCATATGTTCATGAGCAACAGTTATAAAGTACCTGTTCTGTTGAAAATAAAATTTTGCCCACAAAACTGGTTTATAGAGCAATTGTATTATGCAAGTAATGCAGAATTATACTCTGTTTTAACAAGGCCTTCGTTTAAGATGAAGTGACTTCTTTACCTTCCATTACCTTGAGATTATAAAAGCAAAAGCTTTTGGTATGTTTAAATATGCACATTTTCTTCCTTTAAATTGGTAGATCCAGAGCACGGAGGTTAAAGACATTTTTTAAAGAATAGTATTTTAATAGGAAGATAAAATATTAATAATAAAGCAATGTCGATAGTGCAATAATAATGATTGGTTATCATTGTTGGTTATCATAAGAACTGGTTTCTCTACTTTTACTCTTGCAGCTTCACAGCCTTTGCTCAAGAGATCAACCAGTTGATGTTTAAAAAATCTGCATGTAAACAAGACACTCCTCAAGTTGAGACTTCCCTTCTCTAATATCCCTTTTAATAAAATTCATGTCCTATGTATGACTTACAAAAACCCCCAGGTTTGGTTCCTACCTATCTTCCTGATTTCAATGTCAACTGCTTTCTCCCTTTTCCCATTACACTGAATTTCCCATTGGTCTTCAGATCTGCCAAGCACAACACTTTGGTGAAAAGTTGTACATGCTATTCCCTCTCCTAAAATGTCTTTCCAACTATTCTCATTACATTCAAGTCTTTCCTAAATTATCTCATCTAAGAAGTGAGGCTATATCAATCACTAAGCTTAAGGAGCACTCCTTTATCACACTATTATCTTAATCTGCTATCCTTATTTTCAAAACATTTGCATCATTTATGTATTTAGTGCCTATTAAATATCAGGTGACATTCGAGGTGCCAACAACCGCAGAAAAAAATATTCTTTCTCCTATAAAACTTATATTTAATATCAGATGATATGAGCTTGCTTTTATTGCCTAACTTTGCCATAATCTAATTTCCACCTTGGAAAATAAACTCCATGCAAGAAGTGATGTTGTTTTAATAGATAGTATTTGGCAAACAGCAGTAATTCATAAAATGTTCAGTGAATAAATGAATTAAAAATGAACAATAAAATGTTACCAATATAATATTTTCAATAGAAAAGCTGTTATTCTTTCAAGTGCCATAAATGAATGTGATAAAGATCATCTCATATTGCAAATAAGCATGAGCAGATTTAAAGAATTTAGCTCAATTATGCAGTCATATGCCTTATATATTACACTGAGAGGATTAGATGCAAAAACTTTTGACAAACTTTGTTTCTCTTCTATGATAAAATAAAATTCTCACAGCCTCTTCCTATTATGCAAACTCAAAATTCCAGATGTTCATTTTCCCATTTCACTTAAAACTTGGAATAGACAAATCTAACATAAGGGGGGTTCTATTAGAGTTCTTTAAAATAGTTTCAAATGCCTAGGAACTAACCTAACCAAGGAGGTGAAGAACTTATACAATGAAAAACTACAAAATGTTACTGAAGATATAAATCAGAACTTAGGAAATGGAAAGACATTCTATGCTCCTGAATAGGGAGGCAAAATAGAGTTATATAGGTAATATATATAGGTAGTATATATAGTTATATAGCTATATAGGTAATATATATATAGGTATATATAGGTAATATATAAATTTAGCATGATCCCCATTAAAATATCAATTAGAGAGCAACAATATTCTTCAAGACATTGAAAGAACAAAATATATATGGAACTGTAAAAGACGTCATAGAATAGGAATGAAGAGTCTCTTTAAAAATGGTTCTAGGAAAACTCAGTGACCATATTTAAAATAATAAATTGGATCAGTTTTTAAATTGAATCAATTTATAGCCCTATGGACAAAAAAGCATATTCAAAAATATAATAAAGGTGCAGATACAAGACTTGTAATAACAAAATATACAGAAGAAAACACTAGTTATAACCTAAATTATCTGAGTAATAAAGATGTTTCTGTATAGTCAATCTTGATGACAAGAGAAATTAAGGCAAAAACAAATATTTGGTATTCCCTCAAATTAAAAAAAAACTTTTATTGGCAAAAGGTAATAAAAGATTAAAAAGACAGCCTAAATGGGGAAAAATGTTCTCACATTGCACATTAATAAGGAGTAAATATAATAATAGAAAAACTTACTCTAACCAAAAAAAATAAATAAATAAAACAAAACTCAACTAATAAATGGAAAACAGATACCAGTAGACAACTTACCAAAATGAAATCCAAAAGGCCAGTAAATAAATGAAAAAATATTCATTATCGCTCCTAAGAAGGAAGATGAATGTGAAAGCCTCAATGAGTTATTACCTCATACCCATGAGAATGGAATGTCGTAAAAATAACGCAAAACAGTAATGGAGAGGATGCAGAGGAAGATGAATACTATCACAATGTCACTGAAGGTGCAAACTGGTATTTTTGGAAAACAATTTAGATTTACCTTAAAAGCTAAAATGGGAAACATGACATAACCCAGCAATCCTGCTCTTGGACATCTCTCTAAAAACATTTCTAAGTTTCTTCCTCTGAACAGTCACCAGAATAAGTAATCTTTAATATAATGCTGCTCTCATTACCCCTAGGACAGAAGATTCAGTTATACATTAGTGAGCAAATAGAAATAAGGATTGTTTCACCATTTAAACATTTAATTTTTTAATCAGCTTCATCATCATCGATGCTCAGGGGATTCAGAAAATCAGAGTTCAATGAAATAACATGATTAACATAAACAGAATGTGGATTTAGCTTCGGGGTCATCACCCCATAATCATTTTAAAATTAACGAATGTTACTTATTTATCTTGTGGATTAAGAAAGCAAAAATTTCCTTTCTCAGCCATAAAAATTCACTAGAATTTAGTGAGCTTGGGCAATCCTTGGTTCAGTTTTTCAGTATGTAAAACTGAGAATACAACGACATCTTTCTAAACTATCATCTAAGATTAGGGAAAAAGATTAATAGAAATAAAATACTTTAAAATACAAAGTATGTTCCTTACCATCACTACTGATGAAAGGTTACAGTAAATGAATATGATATAAGAAGACTTTTATCAAAAAAATAATACACTAAATATGGCTTTTATAAAATTGCTCTTTGACAGACAAGCAATTTTTGGATCAATATTTTATTCATAATTCTCTCAAGTCTAACTCTAACACATTCAATTGAGTTACTAAATTCTACTCCCTTCCCAGAGGAGGTAACATTTAGTAATCTTCAACAAAGTTTATTTTTCCTTCTCTCTTTTTGAAAGGAAGATGGTCAATTGCCAGAGACTGAAAAAATGGGTTTTATTGGGTATGTATTAATATGCTAAAAGAGAAAAATAATCATCACTCCTATGGAATGCAGGAATGCATCTTCCCTCAAGTTTCATGATCCAGAGCAAAATAAGCTTTGATATTTTTTACCTATCAATTTTTATTAAATTATTTTATCCTTTGAATTTTTTTGTTTGAAAGTTTAACTCTGTTATTTGTATTGCAAATAAGGAATATAAAGTGTTTTTTTTTTCTCTCATAAGGTATTTGGCAGGAGAAAATCCTACAATATTATGAATGGAGTCTTTAAATTACATTCCAAGGCAAAAACAGATCTCTCTAGGGTATGAGATGTTTTAGGACCTCAGAAATTTACAGTTTTAAGAACTTCCAACTTAGAGTATCCATTTTTCAGTCTGTCCCTAATGCCAATATACAAGACACAGGCAATTTATAATAGACTAAACAGACACTCAGATTGACCTTTTCTGCTGAGCAGTTTAAACAAGGCCACTAAAACAATGACACCCTGAAAATAACCTCTTTCATCTTGTATATAAGCAATCGATATTAAGACACTAGAATGACTGTAACACGAAGATAAGTAGCTTGAAATATCTTGCTCTAGAAATAGTAGCATGGATAAAATTTTATAGAAAGTAATCTAGAGTGTAGAAATGTATTAAAAATATTAAGCACATGAACTATGCAAATTCATACATTTTTATATAAGGTAAAATGCAAAGTAAGTCATAAATTGATGACTGTGCTTAAATTATGTGACAAAACTCACTTGAACAAGTAATTAAATAATTATTTGTAGCTTTGGAAAAACTACCCCTTCTTCCATTGATTTACACTTTTAAAATTATTTTGGATTACATATTTTGCTTATTTGTGAATGTAATATACAAATTATAAACCTAACAACAAAACTTATTACTTCTCCAAAAATTAAAATGAAAACTTCTTCATTGAAAATATGACATAACCTACTTTAGTTCAGATGAATGAAGCAAACTGCTGACTATTCAATATCTTCTATGAATTGCATAGTTATATTTGGATCTACAATACAAAAAATATAGTAAAAAGGAGTTATAATTTTAATATAATAACAATGCATATCTGGGTATAAGTTGAAAGAGCTATTAAGGAGGTACAGTAGTGTTCTTAATGAAAACAAAAGAAAGCCATATTTTAAATTGAAATTTATCTGAAATTTACATGGTGCGACTTGCAAATACACTAAGTATACTCTCAAAGAATAAAGAAACAGATGTTAAGTAGTAAAGATGCCTGCCATTATGTCTTGGCAGAGGTGTCTGTTAATTTTTGGAAATAGCTATTTTTATTAGTTAAATATATTTATTATTAATTTATGATCAAAGATAATAAAAATAATAGCAGCTCCCCTTCACTGATTATGTATCTTTGACAAGCATTATGCTATTCACTAAGAGCACAAATAACATTCGCATTTAAAAGTTTGAGTAACTTAGATGATTCCTATATTAATGATAGAAACTTGAAGATTAGAGAAATTAGCAAAATTTTCCCACTTTAATAGCCTATGCAGTCCTGAAATATTAACATGCATATATAAGTATAGTAAATAGCAGACTGCTTCAATTTTTAGAAAAAAGAACACAGGTATTTCTGGTTTGATTTATTTATCTAGCTCAATCTAAATTGCAGTAAATAGATTTAAGTTTTCAAAACTCAGGTATGGGTAGACAAATTTAGTGGGAAAAGTACAGATCATGATCTCTGTAGTACAACAATGAGCAAAAAAAAATTGGACCATGGTACGGAAAAACAAGAGACTGGAATGTTAATAGGCTGTATTTCCTGCTGTGGATATTTCTTTAAACTCTGAATTAACAATATTTGTTTAAATTAGCATCCACTACATATAAATTTAAACGTCACGTTTTAGTGTAAAGACTAAAAAATATTCTACTGGCAAATATTCCATTCCTGCTTCATAGGCATTGGAAACTCGGGCATAACAGACAAACCACTTGCTTACAAAGTCCTTTAAAAAGTTTTAATGTATGTGTACAACCATTATTCAATTTGAAAATCCCCTCTTGTAGGTTGCAAAAATAAACAGGACTATATTTTGTTTTTCAATGTTTCTTGTAATATTTGGAGTTATGTTTTAACTCTTCCATATGCACCCACATTCAACTTACTGTCCATCAAACCACCTGTGCAAATACCCCATTTGCCTTCCTTTCTCATTCTTTCCTCCCTTCTCTTATCGTAACCATTAGAATCTTGTAATAGGTTAAAACTTGTTCCCACAATATTGTACTTGTGTATGTTTTCTTAGATATCTACATTTCACAGCTGAGCTTGAGCATCCAATATCTATCCTTCATTTTTAGACTTATTTCACTTAACATATCACCTCAAGGTTCATCTATTTTTTCCCATTTATACTATATTACCTTTTTCACAGTTGTGTAGTATTCCACTGAGTCTATATATTTTATAATTTTTACTATTCATGCTCAAGGATGCTTGTTAATTCTACAACTTGAGAGTGTATGGGTACATAAAATAGGGATACATAAAATTCTCCCAATTGGAGTTTTCATGTTATTTGGGTAAATATCTAATAGAGGTATTGCTGGGTCATACAGAATTTTCATTTTTTTTCTTAAGACATGTCTATATAGTTTTCCACAAGAATTGTACTAACTTGGATCCCCACCAACACAGTGGGAGTAAAATGAAAATTAATGATAAAGTTGGTTTAATTAATATAAAAATGTAATGAAAATTCACATCTTGATCCTGTTTTTACTTTTTTACAATCACAGAGATAATTAATGTTTTTAAGTTGTCACTTATTTGGCTTACTGATGGTCAATAAATAGATATTTATCAGATATCATTAAATTTAAAAAGTCATAAACTTGGTTACATGCATATTTTGGTTGATTGACATAATTGATAATCTTTTTAGCTAGTTTAAATATCCCCCCAAAACATATTATTATTTTAGTAATGAAGTATCAACAATTTATTTGAAATCTTTTTCTTTAAGTTCTATTCTACCTTAAAGTTTAATTCTAATCCCTTGGGTTCTTTGATGCTGCATATCACCTCATATCCTACCTTCTTTACTTTGTATTCTGTCCTACTAAGTAGAAAACTAAGTATAAACTAAGTATAAATTCATATATATAAAATTGTATATCTATATTGTATATCTATATTGTATATCTATATATACATATATATATTGTATATATATATATACAAAAAATGCCTTTGCTTTCTTTATTTTCTTTATTAATTTGTACAGATTGTCCCAGCCTTTTGTGTATATATTAATCCAAATTTTTCCTTAGGAATTTTTGATTTGTTTTTTAATAACTATTTCATTGTTTTGTTATCAACTAATCATTTACTTTATTGTTTCAGGTTTCCATTTGTACCACAAATAAAGGCGTTTCAACTAAAAGATCTGATAAATACTGACAGGTATATTCTTCTACAAACAATATTTCTCTTTTAATATATCTTTAACATGGAATATATTTCATGAAAGATGTGGTTTCATTATTAAAGAGAGCATACCTATTTCTAAGTTATATATAGTCTTAATAAAATTTGATTTTGAATTATAATATTTAAGTTCATTTGTTCCATTATCTAGATAATAACCATCTAATTATGAAAGCACAGATTCTATTTTCACTTTTCTAATATTTAATTTAAGCATTTGTATTACCTTTGTACTAGAAAGGATTCTATGAACTATTTATAATTGCAAGGACATGGAAACAACCTAAATGCCCCAAGACAGATGACTGGATGAAAAAGATGTGGTATATACAGAATGGAATATTACGTATCAATCAAAAATGACAAAATTGACGATTTTTTGGCAACATGGATATACCTAGAAGAAATCATATTGGCAGAAACAAGTCAGAAGGAAAAAGAAACCAAATGATTTCACTAATATATGGACAACCAAATGAAAGTACGCAACTGGGGAGGGAGGAAGTGACCAACTGGAGCAGCCAGGGAGGGGAGCTGGTGGGTGACCCTGGGGATTGCAATGATGTGAAATAAATATATATATATATATGTAAATTAAAAATTTAAAAAATTTAAAAATTAAACTGTCAATTTATTTTCCAAAGAAAAAAAGAAAGGATGCTATGAATTATTACAGAATAACTTGACTGTCATTATAAATTAACTGTGTTGCAATGAGATAACACTTTACACCAGTAAGAATTGCTCACATCAAAATAACAGGCAACAACAAGTGCTGGTGTGAATGTGGAGAGAAAGGCACATTCTTACACTGCTGGTGGGAATGTAAACTAATCCAGCCACTATGGAAAACTGTGTGGAGGATTCTCAAACTAATGAAAATGTAACAACCATTTGACCCAGCAATCACTCTTCTGGGAATCTACCCAAAGGAGTCCTCGATACTCATACAAAGGGACACCTGTCCTCAGATGTTTATTGCAGCACTATTTATGAATTTATGATTGCAAGGACAGGGAAACAACCCAAATGTCCCAAGACATATGAAAAAGATGTGATATATATATATATATGAATATCACTCAGTAATTAAAATTGACAAATTTATGATAACATGGATGTGCCTAGAAGAAATCATATTAGGAGAAACAAGTCAGAAAGAAAAGGACAGAAATTAAATGTATGGGATAGAGGATTATATGGGATAATATAATTATGGGAGAGAGGAAAAACAAGCAAAAGATTAGGAGGAAAAGTCAGAAAAATGTAACAACCAAAGTAAAGTACATAACTGGTGGAAGCCGGGGAGGCAGAGAAGGGAGGGACCAGTCAGGGAGGGAAGTATAGGTGATCCCCAGAGAATACAAAGATGTGAAATATATCTATGAACTAAATAATAATAATAAATAAATAAAGCACAATTAACTGTGTTGGTGGCTACTAGGGATTATTTGTTGCGATATAGAAATACGACTATTTTTCTAATCAAGGACAATAAAGTTGTGTTTGTTTTACCTTATTGTAAAAGTCAAAGTCTCCTAGAATTATAAAGTTTACATAATTGCTTATATTTTGGAGGAATTGGATTATTTTAGAAATTATTCATACTTTAAAAGTTAATGAAAATTACCTTTAACATTATCTGGAGTAGCAGCTTTGAGTATATTTATATAAAATATAAGTCTTCCTATTTCATTCTCAACTTTTTTATTAATTTCTTGTTGTAACTAGCATTTTCTTGAAAGTGAGGTCAAGATGACTTTGCATTGTAAGAAAAAAGTCTCAGCAAAAACAAACTTAAGGATAAACATGATGCTGGAATTAACAGGAAAAAAAATCTTCAAACTTGCTAATGCATATAATCTGAAGGACTCATAAAATTGTAGTGACTTAAAAATGCATATATTAATCCTGAATAGAGCAACTATACTAAAAGTAATACACAAGGAGAAAGAAAAATGAAATTAAACTGGAATACTGAAAAATAAGCAATCCAGTAGTGAAAACAAAAACACATAGAAATAATAACAACACACAAACAAAAGCCCTAAAATGATGTGACAAATAGAGTAATTAGTAAATTACACATGTAAATGCAAGCATAACAAAAACAAAAACATTTATTATAGACATCCCTAAACTCTCCATTTTTGAGGTTGTTTTTTAGATAGCAAGATTAAGATTTGTAAGAGATGACTTTAAATATAAAGCTGTCTATGTCTTGAAAGTAAAAAGAAAAAGTACAAGTAGTAAGAAAGCTGGAGAGATTAAATTAAGATATCAAAACAGATTCAAGAAAAGGATTATTTTACAGATTTTAATTTGAATATTTCAAAATAATAAGAAATTCATCAGGAAGACAATGATCATAAATGTATATTCAGAATGAATTTTTTTAAATACAGAAGTAAAACTTGAAAAAAAAGAAGAAAACAGACTAATGCAAGTGATATTCAGAAAACTAATCTCACTTGATAACTGATAGAATATTTGAGAAACAAGACAATGCAATAAAGATACCGTACTAATCAGGAGAAAGGTATTTGGGCATCATACATTCAACAAGAAGTTACTATCTAAGACCTACAAATATATCACACAACTCTATAAAAAAAAAAAGAAGAAAGAATTCAATTAAAAAGATAGGCAGAGGGACTGTAATATCACTCAATGCTGGTCCAGTCTTTATTAAGATAAAGATTAGTCAGGATGTTAGTAATTGGTTTAGATTTCTTGGTATAGCATATAAGACATAAAAATATTGTTACTAATTTTCAGGTCTATTTCCCAAATAAGAATCACTGTGTATCCTTGTTTTTGTCATTCTGTGTCTAAAGGTGAGAAAATGATAGGTGGAGTATCTGTGTTTGATATAAATATTTTCCATTCTTTTTTTTTTTTTTGAGTCTAGGTCTCGCTATTTTTCTATTTTTGCCCGTGGAACCGCAGGCTCTCGTTGCCCGGGGTACCATGACTCAAGCAATCCTTAGCCTCAGCTTCCCAGGTAGCTGGGATTACAGGCGCGCGCCACCACGTCCAGCTATTTTTTTGGAACTAGGTCTCGCTACGGGCCCCAGGCGGGACCCGAACCGCGATCCCTAGCCCCAGCTGCTTCATAGGCTGAAGCTTACAGGCACGAGCCACCGTGCCTGGCCACATTTTCCATTCTCACAAAAAAAGTGATATTGCTGCTGATTTACTATCTTGTTAATGGGGAGGGATTGATGTTTTAGGGTCTTCAACCTGGTTCTTCTTGCCATAACATGCCTTATTTCAGTGATTAAAGCCATGAGATATAGCTTTCTTGCTATAAAAATCTAAGAAACCAACAAATAACAAAGTGGATCTGCAAAACTATTAAACCCTATATGAAGTAAACTTGTGCAAAACTCCATTTATCATTTGATTTCAAGAGGGTACTATTTGATGATTTGGACTTACTACACAACTCCACACCTAATAGACATAGGAAAACCTGAGTTTTGCTCCTTTTCCCAGCATGGGCTTATTCTGGAGCATGGCTTATGAAGATTTAGAAGAAAATTCAGACAAATATTACCTACATGTGTGTTTGATGGAGTTGCAAGATCCTTCAAGGAAATCTGACTTCCCTTTTAATCAATGAACAGTGGATCTGTAAGCTAGCATAAATATCAAAACTGATTACAGATGATTTCCTCCATTATGGCAGTTGATATTATCTTCAGTTTTTCAGCTCTGAGTTTTTCTGATTAAAAAAGAAAAGTTCAGTTGATTTTCTCTTTACCTTGCAAACAGAACAGCCATTTCACAGATCTCTACAGATCTAATCATTTTGATTGCTTCTCTGGCCTCACCAACAGTTTTACTAATTGCAGTTCACCCTGCCTGTGATAACTGGGAATTGGCATTACAAGATCATTTTATAAACAGTATTAGTTTTTCATAATATTATCCCAAATTAATACTATCTCAAATCAATGGAAAACTCTCCACCATCAATTCTTGTTTGTTTAAGACAATCAGTAAACTGAAAATTCTAATGTTGTCTGAACTGGTACATTTTTAATTATCTTAGTAAAGAATTGTTAACTAAGCAGATCTGGTGAATTTTCAAGTCATGACTGAAAAATCAAATCTAACCCTCCAACATTCTCGAATATTCTGGTGACTGTTTTAATAATTTAATATTCTGGTGACTGTTTTAATACCAATATAATACTGGCATCTCTGAGAAACTCCAGGTCCATGACTGGTGGATCTCATGGCAATCAGCAGTTACTTAGGAAGTGAAAAAAGCTAAAGCAAGTTCTTCTTGGCATCGGTAGTCTGAGTCTGGAGAAAGTCCACACTGGCAAGGAATTTGAGAAGGTACATAAATTCTGTGTCAATACAATGACTAAACATAGCCAACACATATACAAATATCTTTATCTCGACAATAAACATTGTAGTACAGGCCACCTACATTTTAATAACATCTAGACTTCTCTTTGCTCATTCATTCAGCACTTTCTCTTTCATTCTACAAACTAAAAACAAAGACTTTATTTTGAAACCTAATCTGAGTTTACTTTGCATTTTAATGGTACTTTCCTATTCTTAGTAAAACAATGTTGCTAGCTTAATTTATATGATCCTATCTGATACAACTTTCCCTTCTCATTCAACATGTGGTTCTTTTCTCACTATACTTTCTTCTTCTCTTTTGTTTCTTTTGTTTCTCTTTTGTTTCCAGACAAAATGCTTTTCAGTTACTCTCATTCACAGCTTGTCTACCACTGTAAAGACACAGAATTTCATCTTGTGAGCTTCTACTCTATAGGTTTATATTCTCTTCCCTGAGTCTACATGAATAGTATGTTGGTACAGCTTCAAAATGACATGGTGTCTCACACATTCACAAAATTCCCAGGTCACTTCCACACTGAAATATGCAAGTACTAGCACAGTAGATCTCTTTACAAAATTTCAGAAGATAAATATCTGTTGTCAATCTACCACTTTTTAAAATATAAAGTGTTATTCTATGTACTTAACAGATCCATAAAATGGGCAACAACAAGTGCTGGCGAGGATGTGGAGAGAAGGGAACAGTCTTACACTGCTGGTGGGAATGCAAACTGGTCCAACCTCTATGGAAAGCTGTATGGAAGGTCCTCAAATTAATGAAAATGGAACTACCATATGACCTGGCAATTACTCTCTTGGGAATCTACCCAAAGGAGACTTCAATGTGGGTACAAAGGGATGTACTTGGATGTTTATTTCAGCAATATTTATAATTGCAAGGACATGGAAGCAACCCAAAATGTCAAAAAACAGATGACTAGATGAAAAAAAGTGGTATATATACACAATGGAATATTACTCATCAATTACAAATGAAAAATTGGATAATTTTATGATAACATGGATGGACTTAGAAGAATTCATATTAGCAGAAACAAGTCAAAAAGAAAAAGATGGAAACCAAATGGTTTCACTACTATATGGGACATGGGAAAGATAAACAAAAAAGCCATGAAGAAAAGTCAAAACAAGCCAACAACCAAAATGAAGTACACAACTTGGAGGAGGGGGGAAAAGGTGGGACAGGGTTGGAATGGTCAGGGAGGGGGGGGTGAATCCCAGAGATAACAGAGATGTGAAATTTATATATAAATAAATTATTTTAATACATTTTAAAAAGAGATGCTTTTTTTCATATTCTGAAAGACTGCGTATATTTCTCTGCAATAAATTTTGTGTGATACTTGGTGAGAAACTTGAAGTTGAAAATGAACATCTTTCTTCAGCTCAAATTTTCTTTTGTTTTCCTCTTTACCAGTGTCTTTTATGTTCATTGTTTTTCTCATTCCTCTGAATTTCTTAAATTAACAACAACACTACTAAAAATTGTATCTATACTTAGGAAGGCTTCTTAATATAACAATGTGTCTCTGTATTCAGACTAAAAGCATTTGAAACCTAGCCCCATTGTATTTTAGCAATAGTATCTATAGGCAAGTGATTCAAACTTCCTGGGTCTTAGTTTAATAATTTGTGACGTTTTAAAGGTTAAATAAAAAAGAGAGCACTCACTTTACATGTTTATTGTGAAGATTAATCTATTTATTACACATGGAGTGCTTAAAATGAACCTAAAAATTCCAGTGAGTACTGGGTATTATTATTACTATTTACAGTAATACAAGACTTAGTGTTGATTCAGAGAAAAAGGAGATATTTGATAGAAAGATATCTAATGGAAAACTTTAGAGTTAATTTGGAAAGCATTTTCACATAATAGATTTTCATAAATCCAAAAAGTTAGGTGTTCATAAATCCAAGAATATGACTTGTGATAAAAAATACAAAGTAGCTACAAGCTGCTAGAATTCTCTGAGCAAATCCTATGAAATCTAAGAATTTTCTGCTGTTTATATGCGCTCAACTCCTATAAAGTTACCCTAAGAAATACAGGTATCTAAACACACTGGTCATTTAATGCGGACTCTTAAATTTTTAACTGGAGTCAGAGTTTGCAAGTATCTGACTCAACTCCGCTTAAACCAATAAATCACATAGCTGAAAACAAAGGACTAATTGTTCAATCAACAGTCTATCCCTTCTTTGAATACTCCATGTTCTCTTTATCTAATTAGTTACTATCTGTGGTATTTTCTCTAAAACTCTCTTTCCATATCTTTGCTGTCTTAACCTATTACTCATAGTTCAAATCTTATTTTAAATATCACTTTCTCCAAGATGAATTTCTGACCTTATTAAGAGCACGTTCATATGATCATTAATTCACTCTTGTAGCAACCCGTACTTCTTTGAACAGACAATTTATCATGCTTTACCATAATTACTTCTTTTTTTGTTTCATTTACCTGACTTTAGTTTCTTTCGGAAAACAGACTGTGTCTGCAATTGTCTGCAATACTAGGTTTATGTTCCAAACAATTGCAACAGTGTTTGTAACAAAATTATAACAGATGCTCACTAAATGTATGAGATTAATGAAAGGAATCTATATTGGGTATATGAAATCTAGCCTCTGTATCTTTTATAATTTGCTTTTATGGTTAATCAATTTCTTAATTTTGCTCTTTATTTCACAAAAATTATATATCCCACTACCCTATCATATTTTTGCTGCCTCCAATGTGTTTTTAAGGCAAAAGGTATATTTTTGCTCCTATAATATCTTTCTTATACTTTTTTATGACTGTACTTTTAACCAATCTTACCAAATACCCTGTTGAATTTTATTGAAAGTCTATATTAAGGATGTCTCAAGCTTTTCTGAAAGGAATACTGTTTCAAAGTCACCATTTTGTGCTAACACAGAGATAGGTTCCTTTTCTTTGTGCCTTTTACTAAGTTATATTATTATTCAGGTGATATTCATAAACTGTCACCAGGTCTTTGACCAGGAAATCTCCATTAACTTGGGTCTGACTTTGTCCTAACTATCACACCATTTCTCAAGAGGACTCAAACAGAAGAATGCATACCAAGAAGTAAAGAAATCAAAATAATATGTTAATTATAACTTGACCTTTAGTCCCAAACCACTATGCAGTACACTAATGATGTGAATAAACTGACATGGAACATATGGATCACTCTTTTGCCTCATTTCAGTAGACAAGAATGCTAGGCAAAAGCAAAGGCAAATGAAATGAGCCATTTCCCCTAATCCATGCAAATATCAAAATTTGCAATTCCATTGAGATGAGAAGAACTAGTGCTTGAGAAAAAAAATGTTTGAGACAGAATAGGAGTTTGTATTTTCAATGTCTAGAATCTCCCATTCAGTCATCCCTAAACTGTAGCAGCAACTTCTGCCAGGCTGCTATGTGAGAACAAGATAACAAAGGAAATAGCAATAAAAGTGGTAACAGAGAAAGTGGGTAAGAAAGAAAAAAATGAATAATGAGAGTAGATTCACAATAACAATCCATACTAGTGGACTGACCACCTGTGGAGATAATACTTTGCAAAGGGAATCTCTACAAAATCTCTGTCTTCATGATGTTCTCCAAGGTGACTTTGTTACTCTCCAAACAATATCTGAAGACTATTTCTCCACCATCTTGAATCTGAAGTTGGCACTGTAACTGCTTTGACTAATAGAATAATATGGTAGAAGTGACTGCCAATTCTAGGTATAACATGTAAGAGTGAGACAGACTCTGTTTAGGCAGACAGGGTACAGGTCCCAGGGAGAATGGAAAATTACAGGTCCTTGGCAAGGCAGGACTTTGCCTTTTAGGACAGAAAGGAGGGGGGTAACAATGCTGTGTTTTAAGCTGTGAGAGTTAATCTCCAAGAAACTTCCCAAGTTTCCAGCTGTGTGTGCTAATCTTTACCTAGCTACTTCCCACACACAGATAGAGGCCTCTTAATAAGTCATACTTGACATTAAAAAATCATAGACATGAGTGTTTTGGGGGTGACCTACTCATATGCCCCCTCTGTATCACCACAGAGAGCTTTACTGTTGCTGAATAAACTTTCTAAGTTACTCCTTAATATCTACATTCTCAACTTTCATGGCATGAGACAAAAACTCAGCCAGCACCATGCAACAACATTCTGCCATTCCTGCTTATTAGCTCTTGAGAAGCTCCCTCTCAGAACCCAACCACAGTGCTATGAAAGGCTGGAGTCACAAAGAGAGTATGCTTTGATTAAAAGACTCAGCTGAACATTCACACAGCTTCAGCTACCAACCATAAGAATCAGTCATCTGGGATGTGCAGAACAGTCAATGCTTCTGATGACCTCAACCCCAGGTATGATCTGCCCACAAAGATGTGGAACACAAAGGTGAACCACCCAGGAGAATCTAATCAAATCATGG
Source organism: Uropsilus gracilis (assembly GCA_004024945.1). Taxonomy (NCBI): domain Eukaryota; kingdom Metazoa; phylum Chordata; class Mammalia; order Eulipotyphla; family Talpidae; genus Uropsilus; species Uropsilus gracilis. Next base: position 70,796 of record PVHY01002164.1, on the reverse strand, counting down.
AGTTGTGAGAGGTAAAGTCTTGTTTAAAAACACTATGTTTTGTGGTAGTGTATTACCCAACAGCATATTACTAGAACATGGTGCAGACCAAAAAGTATAGCAGCTCCTTGACAAAATGAAGAATATCTGCCATTGCCTTTGGGATTGTATAGTGATCAGAAGCTTGAAAATCCACAAAATAACTATTCACAGACCTGAAATTGCCATATGGAAATTGTTTTTGTATGATAAAGACAAAACATGTATGCAAGTATGGGTTTAGTGAAATCATTCTCTGTGGTGAATGGAAAAAAGAAAATGCCTTTTAAATATTGGTGGCTAACAAAGAAGATATTCAAGAACCTCATTTTTTTAGTTTCATATGAAAATGTATAAAGAAGTCAAAGAGGGAATTATTTAGATTTTAATCTCTAACAAGATTTAAAGAATTTAAAATATAAAATGAAGTTTTTTTTTTCTCCAGTGTTTCCAAGTCACAAAAAGTATTCTGGGTAAGAAATGGACTCAAGGAAAATATCAAATAAAAGGAGCTTGGCAGTAAAACCTCAGTGTGAAAATAACATTAAGAATAAGTATCCCAGAGTCTTCGTTTTAACTGGAAATTTAAGATGCTACCTTGTAGATTTTGGCCTAGGCAAAAAGTGGCAAAGACAAAAAATGATTCTAAGTATCTTAAGATATTGTTCCTAAGAATCTTATGGATAAGCTTTACAGCCAGGTCAAGGAAGAGGGTCACTGACTTGGGAATTATGTGGATATACATTCTAATGCAATTCATGATTTTTTGCAATATTTTAAAAAAATCCTCAGAGTCATAAAAGGAATTATATCAGCTTGAACTGAAAATACTTGTTCATTACACAAAGAAGTCTGTGGTCTCATGCTTCCACTACAAACATGGTCCATTTCACATGGAAAATGAAGAGCAATTTAAAGATCACAAGCAAGATTCCCTGAGCACCACTGCCAGGGAACAGAAGCAGATACTAATCACAGAGTGGTGACATGTTGTCCTGGATTAAGCTTTTGAGACTTAATTTATCAACTATCATATAGGCATGTTATCACATGAAAATAGATTCACCAATAGACACCAACATTAGAAAATCATTATATCCAGAACATCCATAAATTCTTTAAAATCTGCTCTTTATTCTTCCCCCATTTTGTGAAAGCATCCCAGACCTAAGTAATGTAAATGTAAAGTCAGTTATCTTATTCTTCTCTCATCATTTTAAATCAGTTGTCAAATAATATTAATTATATCGCTAAAGTATCTATCACAATTTTTCACATTTTTGTTATATTGCCACAAAATATTTTCCTGTTGACTGGACAGTGGTAATCACCTCTTTACTGTTCCAGGACATTAATGCTTTTAGAAGCATTGTTTATAATTTCTGAGACTATGTCTTCAACAAGCTGGCCATACCCATGATCTACTTTTAAGTTCCAGTGACCATGATCAAATAGTGAAACAAAATTGAGGGATTCTGTAAATGGAGAAATTCCCCGTGTTCCCATGCTATGTACTGTTTTCTCACAGTGCCCTTAAAATGACTTAGACTTCCCATTATCCCCACCTACAGAAACTTCTAAGTCAGGGTGCAATTGCCATTTCTTCATACAGATGGAAATAACCTCTTCTACAGTATCTCCATTTTATTTAGAAATCATTTTTACTAATTGTATAAAAATATTACTACACTTAGACTTCAACTAAAATCATGTAAACCTGAGCCTCTACTGAACATAACATGGTATAAATAACTTCATTACCCACTTCATGTGAGTTCAGGTTTGTTGAATTAAAGTTTATCTTCCTTCATAAATTTTGTCTTTGTCATATATTTCCACTTTTAAGCCTTATTTTAAAAGCCCTCTCCATTCTTCTTGTTCTGGAAAGATTCACTTTCAAGATTGCAAACATGAAAGCTAGGATGCATCAAGCAATTTCCAGTGAAGCCCAGGAAACAAATTAAGATGTGACTTTGAGAAATAGCACCAGTCAAACATAATTCTAGAACTGGGTGAACAAGACACTTCTTGTTTCTTTGGGGAGACTCTCATTGCCAAGCCTGAAAGTGATGAAGTGTTGGTCTCTGTAAAAAGAGGCTCATGCGTCTTGAGTTTCTAGGAGGAAAGTGGCCATGTATATGCAATAGCTAGTCATAATTTTCTAGTTACTACAGGACATAAAATTTACTGTTCCTTTTCCTGTTAGTGTTTACTTTTTAATCTGAGTGAAGAGTAGTTTCTTAAAAAACCTAAAATTTAAGTCAAGGAACATCATTGCTTCTGTATAAACTTTCCATTACTAAAACTGATATCCAAAAAATTTCTGTCAAATTAATGGCAAAAAGATTGCCACATTTTAATTTAATATTTAATTCATTTAATTAAAAAAAGTCTTGATTCTAATAATAATTAGATTTCCCCAAGGATTTTTCATCTTAAGATACGTATTTGTGATTTAATTTTACGAGCAAATTGGCAATTTAACCTGAAGAAAGCCTACCACTTTTGGTTTTGAATTGTATTGGAAACTTGTCAGACACAGTGCTGACAAGATGATACACTATCAAAAGAAAATTGGATTTTTAAAGCAGAATCATTTTGAAAATTACATTTGAATTACCTTATCTCTAAATTAAATTCATAGGAAAATGAAATCAAAGTGTAGACAAGGTAATATATGAGAGCAGGAAAAGTATCAATTGAGAGTAATTTTGGTACATATTTAATTTTTTTTGTTAATATGTGTGAACATAAGACTGATTACAGTAACTATACAGATATTCTCTCAAATCAGTATTATTATTTAAACCATATTTAATAAAATATTTAATAAATAAACATCATAGGATACTATTATAATCCTCTACATATTTGTGTCTGATTTTAGCACCACTTTTGGTTCTTATTTACATTTGGAATGTATAGAATCAGCATCTCTAATTCATCCTCTTAGGTATATCCAACTGTATAAGAGCAGAATGAATAAAATTTGCTGCAAGATTCAGTTATAATGTGACAATGATTTATTTTCCTTTTTAAATTGAATTTATTCTTTTAATGTGAGCAAAATGTTTTAAATGAAAAAAACTAAGCTGTCTTTTCTTAGTGGTCAACAGAGTATTAACAGAACATCTAGCTATTCTCTCCAAAGTAGCTGATTCAGCAACCTACAGTGTCTTTAATATCTTGGATTACTAGCTTTTCAAATCCAATTCATTTAGTTCTTATTTGGAAAAAAGGGTGAGAATACTTTAGCAAAGTCAGTGATTAGAGAAGTTCTCAAATGTTTAATAAGTCTGTATTCAAATAAATGACAGCTGATTGTTATAGCATATACTATAAAAGGTTTGATTCACTAGACAAATTGGACCTCAGCATATATACTTATTATCTTTGTGGAAGATTTAAAAACATTTAATACATATACTTGGACATTTTAACATACAATTCTCTCTAACATTCCACTTAAATGTACCAAAATATTTAATACAAAATTAAACTTTATAGCACACTTGGCTTTTGCTCAGGTATCCTATAACTAAAATCAGTTGATATGGCTGTCCTTACACATTGCAACTATTTTTATTATTTAAATAAAAAAATAGAAAAAGATCCATATTAAGGCTTCTAATTTCAGCCCCAAAATGCAAAAAATTTGGAAGTTGTTGCTCAAATCTTTATAACAAGAGAAAAGCCTAGAAAACTAAAAACCAGTAATGTTTTTTGATCCATGAGAGAAATGTGGTCTCAGAGTAAACCACCACTCTGAAATCTGGAGAGAAAGAAGAACTCTGAAAACCACAAGTGAGAGTTGCTCACCTGGATCAGAGTTGCCAAAGCAATAAATTGGTAGACAATAAATTAAAAGACAATTTTGATGAATTGTTGCATAATGAGTGCATCAGGGGATCCAAGAAAGACCTCTAGCTATAGTAGGAGGAGGAGAAAGAAGGGGAATAGTGTGAAATATTTTAGAACATTCTCCATACCAAAAACTCAATGTTGAATCCTTACTGCAACTGGAGACAGGGATTCCTTCCAACTACAGACCTTCTACCTTTATTTTTACTGAAGGGAAGAAAACCAGTATGATTCAGGATGTCAAGGAAATAATCTGAGACACTGCAATCAGGGAATTGAGTAGGAGCAGGAGACAGAAATACCTGTGATAGACATCGTCCTGAACACAGACAAACTGAAAGATTGACACTTAGCTGGATGATCAATAGTCCCTCTTGCATTACCATTATGCTAATGTTATACTCTGAGTAACAGTATAAAGAAGTCCCAAATGCTAGAGGGGAGATGAAAATAAATACACTAGAGGACTGAAATCTCTAGCACCTACTGTTGCATCAGACATCAAACAGGGTCCAAATCCTAGCTAGATTAACATAAATCCACACAAAATGTCTGTTTACTTCAGTTCGAATTACTTGATATAATCTGTCTGGAGTGCAGCAAAAAAAGCTAAAAGACATACCAAAAAGCAAGAACTTTATCTGAAAAGACACAGCAATTATCAAACCAAATCCAAGTGAAATATAGAGAATAGTAAACAAGCAGTCACAGGTGAGAAATATTTCAGGAGATGGAGACTACAAGAAAGAATCAAGAGTAAATGCTAGAAATAAAAACATGGTAACAGAAATGAAGAATGACTTTGATGGACTCATCAGTAGACAATATTGATGAGGAATCAGTGAGTTTGCAAGTAGGTCAATAATTTTTTTCAAAACATCAAGAACGAAGTATATTTCGTTCAGACTATGTGCTTTGGTAGAGGATGTGTCAATGTGCTAATATAGGTGCACTGATTGTAAGAAATGGATCACTCTGGCATAGGATATTGGTGGGTTGCGATATTGTGTAGTTGCGGGGCTAAGAGGTACTTTATCCCTTCCATTAAATTTGGTGGTGAACTTAAAGCTACTTTAAAACAAACAAACTAATGAAAAAACTTCCCAAACGCAATTGTGAGGAAGAAAATAAAACAATGATGGTAAAAGCCGGGCATGGTGGTGCATGCCTGTAAGCAGCAGCCTAGGAAGTCACGGCAGGGACCAGGGATCGGGGTTTGAGTCCCCCTCGGGGCAACGTAAGGAGACCTAGTTCCAAAAAAATAACTGGGCATGGTGGCACACGCCTGTAATCAAAGCTACCTGGGAAGCTGAGGCTGGGGATTGCTTGACTCCGTGGTACCCTGGGCAACATGAGACTGCTGTTCCACAGTCAAAAACAGTGAGACGGTCTCAAAAAAAAAAGTGAATGTTGGTATAATTAATAAAGAGAAAACAAATCATATAGTACTTGATGGGTTTATTCATTTGTCACAAGATTTAAGAGAAATTTTTTTTGTAAATTGTCATCTTGAAAAGAGCAAGCTGTTTGTCAAGACAAGTACTATTAAAATGCTGATAGAGTAGACACATATTTAGGTCATACCCAATGGATCATTGACTAAACAGGTGTATTTGATGGCAGCAAAGTTATATTTATCTTTATTAGTAAAAAAAATACTAAAAGTAACATCATATTGAAAACAACCTCAGTAATTACCAATTTATGGTACTTACGAATTTATCTGTTTCGCAAGTCCTTATAATTATGAAGTGAATCTTAGCTATCAAGTCATTTCTTCCATAATGATTTTGCTTATATCACTCAATAATAAAAAGTTCCTAAATATCATTATTACCAAACAGTATTGCTTTTTTATTATCTTCAAATAACATCAGGGAGTCAAATTTCAATTAGCTCATAAATGTCAATTTTTCTTTTTGACACTTTAAGTCAGAATTCAAAAACCTCCACATATTGTGATTAATTAACGTGTCTCAAATCTCTTCAGTCTTTCTTTTTAAAATCTTGTCACATGTTTGTTGAGGAAACCAGCTCATTTCTCCTGTGGAATCTCCCTTTACGTGGATTTTGCTTATCATACTCCCTCATAAATAATGCCTTAATCTATCTTTTAGACTCCTTACATACATTCAGTTAAGATCAAATTCAAAGTTTGGACTTCAGTGCACCACTTTATAGGCAATGACTGATGATTGATGTTTAGTACCAACAAATTAATTGGAAAATATTGCTATTCTCTTAGTCATGGTATGTTATTACCTGAAAACTTTCTTTTCCTAAAGAAAGCCATCTCATCTTTTTTCTTGCTGAATTGTATTTTAATTTGCCAAGTGTCACAATGTTGAACTGGCTTATCAGGATTCTGCACCTTGAATAATAAATAATTTTAAAGCATTGTGAAAAATATAGTTGATGTACATTATGATTTTAAAGTATTTGTTTTTCAATCAAGGACTATAATTTTCATTATTATTGTTCAAATTGTCTCTGTTTTGGATAATATAATTCCCTTCAATGTGGTTTTTGAGTATTTCTTTTAAACAATCATGATAATTTTTATGGTTTCCTAGATGACACTCCAGAATCATCAATGTCAGTTCTGTTCCAGGCCAGAACTCCGTCATTCCTCCAAGAAATTCTGACTATTCCCAAAACTTTCTTTTAAATTGGTTTCATATTATCAATGCAATTTTGATCTGGTTTCAATTGGTGCTTATTGCATAAATGGTTCAAAGTGAGTTATTGCTACTTCTGGGCATTTAAGCATTTTCAGTGACAAAGCTAGAGAACGATGCTTTTCTTTGAAGACAAAATAGGCAAGGAGTTCATACAAAATTTAACTACATATTGTTAAATAACTATAATATAAAAATGAAACTATAGTGAATAAATACACCAAGTATATACTTTCACTTAAATTTCTTAAGTTTTCAAACATTATTGATTTTTCAAATTGTAGAAAAATATGCCAGTAGGAAAAAATTTATTGGAATTTGTTGACTGAAAAGCAAAATTATTTTCATATGGAAGAGACCATTCAATTTGTATGTGCATTTCCTGGAAAAAGAAAGCTATGTACAAATGGGTTAGATGATTCTTCTCAATGATGGTAACAAGGCCTCACAGTTATTTAAAGATAGTGCTGTATCTCCTCTTTCTTACTCCGGGACTCCTTTTGTTTCACTATGTCCATAGATTCAGTATTCTTCTTTTCTTTAAAGCTTTGAACCTCATGAATTTCTGCATGCCTTATAGATATGGACATAATAAGGTGACATTATTTTTCCACAGTTACATATTACTGAAAAGGAAGAAGGTATATAATTGGTAGTTATTAATGAACTGTGTTTAAGTATATGAAGCAGGTGTCTTTTAGTCAACGATTTTCTAAATGTTTATACTTGAAATCTGTTCACACAAAACTAAATGATATCTCAAGAGAACTTTGAAAGACATTATTTTAAATATTAAACTATAGAGATAATTTTCACAGAATTTCTTTTCCAATTATATCAAAACTTTTCACTGCTATGGAATATATCGAATGGGGAACCTGATTTTATATCTGAAACTTCTATTAATTGCAGTGAGCTTCCTATCAGTACAGAAGGAATATATTTTGTCCATTATTTTCAACTTTTTCAACAGCTGAAATTGCTGCTAGGCATATCATTACATATTGGTGCGTCTATTCATTTTCTCCTGTCACCGGAAGACACCACTTGATCTCCTGTCAGCACTTTGGTCTGCTTTCCATTCAACATATGATTAGCTAGAAGACGGATCAGAGAGATACAGCTGCATGAAATTACACAATACCTGCTTCTGCACTGATTTTTGAGAGAATAGATTTTTTTTTTCAGTCCAATAAATCAACTCTGTGAAGCAATTCCTATTCCATAATTAAGGTCCAAATACTTGGATGCCTCATTGCTTCATGTATCATAAAACAAAGAGAAAATAGTTTGTCACTAACTCAACATTTTTTTTCACATTTACTTCTTAAATCTTTACAGCCAAACCCAGATAAGGTCAAGGTGTCCAGTGCCTAGGTAGAACACCATGAAGGAAAATGCCAAGTACTGAAAAGAAAACATTAAATGAGACACAGAAATAGTTTCTCTTACAATTTGAAATTAAAGATATTTTACATATTTGCAATTTTTCATTTTAGAAAAGTCCTCTCACACATTTTTTTATTTGTGATATATACACTTTCACTAATTTCTAAAATGTGAAGGGCAAAATTGTAGGCTGCCATAAGAAATGCTATCAATGTATGAAATTGATTAATTAGATGCCACAGTTACATATTCATATTTAAAACAATTTTATATATAGCCATTAAAATTGTATGTGATTTAATCACCACATCTTTTGATCATAATTTAAAGTATATTGATAAGTGGCTTTAGAATCATTAAAATGTAAATGACTTTTTTGGACATAAAAAGAATTTTTTATTTTTCTTTTCTCATTGCAGATGTAAATTAGTATTATCCATTATTAGAATATAAGTAAATTCAGTGATTAAAATCACAAAACACATTTCCCATTTCATGTGATTAACTTACACTGTTTTTTTGGATAAATTTCATGTAATGAACATGTTTTCTAATATTTTTTCAAAATATCTACACATAAATTTATATAATATGAAATATCTAAGTTCATAACTTTAAAGTTTAGTCTCTAAGATACTGAGATAATTGATTAATGAAAATAAAGTTGGATGGCTTAGTAGATTTATAAATGAGTAAAGTATAAGAAAACATCTGGAAAAAATACATAATCTGACAATTAAGTTCACAGAAATAATCATTCAGTTTTCCCAATATGAAACAAAACCTAAAGTGAATACAGATTGATGTAGAGAAGTATAAACATGATGATTTTGATGCTCAGTTTCTAAATTCTATTCCCTGTAGTCAGAAAAACTAAAATGAATCTGGAGAAAACATCTTCTTTCAATAATTGCTCCATTAGCAGTCCTGAACAAAGCAGATTCAAGGAATTTGTTAACTTTCACATTGGAAAATAATATTATTCTATTTGTTTTAGTCAGAGTCCACTCAATAATTTAAAGACCAGTTTTTATTATATAAACATTGTTAGGATATATAAACATTGTTAGGATAATGGTATCATGATAGTCCATTTATTTTCCTCTACAAATCTCAACATACACTCTATTTATATCTTAGCAATTTTCATAAAAATATTGTAAAATTATCAATACCTAAAACAACTAAAAATTAAAGGTTTACCCTTCTGTTGAATTTTTTAGCTCCTTTCATGCCAATGTCTTCTATGCTGTTATTTTCGAATTCTTTCTTCTGTTAGCCACAGAAAAATTATTATTGTTTTTGAGAGTATAGATTTATATCTCCATGTTTACTCCTTTCCTGTGCACTGTATCATCTCAGACCTTCTAGTTGGGATTGTTTTCCTCTGCTAAAATAAGATCTTTTAGAGTTTTATTTAGTGAGGTTCTCCTGGAAGTAAACTCAGTTCAGTCAGTCATTTTGTTTGGGAATATAGGACTGATTAATCAGTCCCAGATTTAGAGCTAATTTTTCTATGATCACTTTAATGTATTGATGTGATTTGCTATTACCATCCTTTGAGGGTGAACTATCTTTTCTTGTGGGCTATTTCTAAGATTTCCCTTGCCATTGGTATTCTCTAGACTTTTTCTTTTTAAAATATATGTGTAGGCAAGAATTTTTTTAACTTTTTTTTTAGCATGGAATCTAAAATATTTTCTGAATATAGTTACTGCTGACTTTGCTAAATATGGTCCTTGCCGTAGGCTGTTCTCCATGGGTGTTTGCAGATATTGTTTAAATTAGATATTGTTTAGCTATAGATTAGATATTGTTGCATCTTTGTTTAGATTCACTTCTTAAAAATCTCTACATAGAAAACAGCCTTGGAATATATTAACAAATTAACTTTCTGTCCCTTAGGGAACCATTGTACATATTTGCTAACATTACCTTTTTAAATTTTTATGTCCCCTGAGCTCTGAATGTCTTAATTCCCCATCTGTCATACAATATATAAGGCATACCATCCTCATGGACTTCCCTCTCCTTGTTGGATTTAATAATCAAAAAGAACTTAAGCAAGTGTGAAACTCAAAGTTCTTTACTGTTCTAAGGGAAAGTCCTCTATGACACAGATATCATGTGGTTTCTAATAACTTCTATAAACTGTGGAAAACAGTTTCCTAGCCTGCAAATAGGTAAAAGTTCATACTCATCAAAATTCTTGGTGGATATTATTAGTTCTACAGATATCTGAGTCATTGTTGATTTGTATATTCTCCATGTTCTGGAAAAATCAACATAATCAAAATTTTCATCTTACCCAAAGCAATTTACAGAGTCAATATAATCCTTATCAAAATTCTAATAGACTTTACCACAGAAATGGAATAAACATTATTGAAATTGGCATCACCACAAAAGACCCAGAAAAGATAAATCAATTTGAACAAAGAAGATGGTGAATAGAGGTGTCACACTTCTATTCTCAAACTATGACACAAGGATATAGTAAACAAGACAGCATGAAATTTAAACAAAAACAGACATACAGATCAATGGAATAGAATTGACAACCCAGAAATAAACCCACATTTATTAGGATAGTTAATCAATGACAAAGGAACCAGGAAAATACATTGCTTTGTTTCTAACAATGGTGTTGGGGAAATTGAATAGCCACTTGCAGAAAAATTGAATAGTCACTTTTTGACATCTTACACAAAAATAAATAAAAATGGATTAAACACTTAGATAAGTCCAGAATCCATTAAATACATGGATGAAAACATAGCCAAACACTTCACAACATTGCCTTCAGGGATGTCTTTGGAAATTTGACTCCAATGACAAGGAAAATAAAAACAAACAGATGACACTAAGCTCCTGCAGAATAAAAGATACTCTCAGTAAAACAAAAAGATACCCTACGGAATATGTCAGGATATTTTCATACCATGCATGTAACAAGGAGTTAAGATCCAAAATCTGCAAATACATCACATAACTCAAAAAGTGAACCAAGTTGGTAAATAGACACTTCTTTAATGGGGACATACAATTGGCCTGCACATTAAAAAATGTTCAGTTATCACTTATTATCAGGAATCAAAACCACATATCAAAACCACAATGAGACATCACCTCATTCCAGTGAGAATAGCCAATATCAGGGGGGAAAAGCAAAACAAATGATAAATGTGATGAGAAGTGAATAAAAGGAATCCTCAGACACTGCTGGTGAGAATGTAAATTGGAAAACAGTAGGGCAGTCTTTCAAAATGTTAAAAATAAATATACCTTTAACCCAGTAATTCAAATCTTAGGCAAAGAATGAAAAAAAAAATCTCTAATTCAAAGGGACATATACACTCATATGTTCCTAGCAGAACTGTTTATAATAGTCAAGTCATGAAAGTGATATAAGTGAACAATGGCAGATGACTGATTTAATAAGAAGTATGGTACAAATACACAACAGGATACTATTTGACTGTAAAAAAAGATGTATTTCTCTATTTGTGACATGAAAAGAACTTGAGCAGATTATGCTAAATAAATTAATTCAGAGGGAGAAAGATAAATACCAGATGATTTCACTCATATGTACAATATAAAGAAACAAAAAATAAGTTTAGTACTGACTACAAAAATGAGGCCTCTAGGTGGAGACGGTGGGAGTGGGAACAATATGGGGAGGAGGAAGTAACATACAATTAAGGCATATGAGCAGAGAGGAGTGAGGTACTTTTGAGGAGGTATGAATCTATTTCTCTGAATCATATACAGTATCTAAACCAAACAAAGTGAATAAAATGGAATATAACTAATAATCCTATTAAGATTTATTCCTGTTTTCCCTCAAATTCCTCTTTATTTCTTGGCTTCAAATACTAAATAATTTGATGTTACCCATAACTACCAACTTCAATAATCCTAATGTATCCTATACTACAGATTCATTATGATAACATCATGTATTTAAAATATCATTTTATAGCAAAATGATTGAACATAAATTCACTGTTTCTTGATGTCTGTCTTTTCTCATTATTTTTCAAGTATAATTACAACAAAGACTGACATTTATGTAGAACATATATTGCCAAATATTGCTTTCAACATTTTATTACATTATTTACTCCTAAAAGGAAACCAATAACATAGTTATGACATTCATTATCATTTTTTTCAATGTGAAAATGATAGAAAATGAGTCACAGAGAAATCCAATTATTTCCTAAAACCACACAGTCACTTAGTGGTTGATCTAGAACCCACTGTGGACCCAAGACCATTTCCTGATTGATAATTCCGTAAATAACTAGTTAATAGATTTAGTATATCACCACTTCCTTATTTCCCAACACACATGTACATATGTGAATTTTATGTCTAAACTCTACCATTAGCCAAACTGTCACATATCATAATAGTCAATAAAATAGATTTTGCTATGTCTTTAACTCTTATTGTTAAACTAATTAATGTGCTAGAGGTAATTAAGTCAGCATAAATATCAGAGCTAAATTTCATGAAAAAGATCAGAAAATGTTTTGCCCATTAATAACTTTTGTAGCTATTCAAGCAAATATAATGCAATAAGGATAATTAAATCTTGTGCTTCAGGAAGCAAGTAGGTTTGCTTAAAGAACAGAACAGAAAATATGCCTTTATTCTCTGCTCTAGGGAAAATAGTGGAAAACTGATGAGGTATATTAATGGGACAATAGAAAGGGTAACATCTGCTCTTCTCCAAAATATCAGTGCTTTGTCTAAGGTGGAATTAACTGACTCATGTCTGATATCAAGTTATAATATTAAATCATAACATGGTGGGAAAATCTTAGTTTTATTTAATTATAGTACAAATATACATTGTTCACAAGGGCACCAAATACTACATTTTAGAAGTGTCTAGAAGGAAATATTTCTCGTGACTCTAAATTGTTTCAAAATTGATTTCAATGTTATTGAGTTCTCAAAGCAAAAGTTTACTTTTTCTTCCTATGATTCTCACTTTGTCCAAATCTGAATAGCTAATGAATAACTTCAGGCAGCAGAAATAAGCATGTAGCTATTAGCAAGATGAGCCAGAAATACCAAACCTGTTATTAAGCAAAAATCTTTAATTATAATTCATAGATCTGTACTATTATGAATCATTTAAGAATAAAGATGGTCTAATGTTGGTATCAATTCCCTGGATAGACTATATAAAAGATTTAAATTGATGCCTAAAAAAACCCAGCAATTTATAATTTTAAATGCATACCTGCTTGTAAATTTAGCAACTTACTTTAGTGGCCCCATTTACTAGCAGTTTTAATGGACTGAAGTTCTCTAATCATTTCTTGATTTCAGGTTGCAAGTACATTTTTATTTTAATGCTTCCCAGAACCTTAATTTTATTCCTGTGTATCCTGATTTTTTTCCCAATCTGGGCCTCTGGGTTTTGCCAATTTGCATATTTGAATTAATGCACCAAATAATGTTGGACTGTCTAATCTTATTAAATGCCTTAAAATTCAACATTTTCAATGACTTGTTAGATTACATTAATTAGTCTATATGTTATCAAAGCCTCATGCTGGCTGTCTACTTAATTGTCTGGGGGGAGGGCACAATAGACCAAATGGTTCCCCTAAATAAACACAGTATTGAGACCAGGAAATTTAACTGATATCAGATCTCAAAAATATCTCACTTTTCCATTAATACACAGCAACATGCATTACAGAATCTATTTGTTGACTAATCTGAAGAGTTGAAATTTGTTGGGCTAAGAATTTTTCATCTCATTTTCTCACCCTTGAGTAAAACTTTGTCATAGAAAATATAAAGAAGAGGGTAAAATGATTTATATGTCCCATATGCTACAATTGTACTAATGATTACAGAACTACTTCATTGGGTAGTGATGGGCCTAAGGAAACAGGCAGAAAAATAACTGCTAGTTAACTGTAATAACATATAAAATATGAACCACATTCATTTCAATAAATATAGATACAAATAAATATTAGTTGCATCTATATGAACAAAAAGGAAAAGTGCCCTAAGTGTAGATGAATAATAAATTCTGGAATAGAATTCAAAAGTGGATGTGTCTGTGACTCATCCTGTCAGTTAAACATAGGCTGTAATTAGTGAAGAAATTAAGCAATTAGCTGTTATGTGCATGGTACAAGTCTCAGAAGATATTCTACTCAGCATTAAACAAGATGGGAGATAATTTCCATAGTTACAAAAGCCTGAGATAGCTGTTGGGCCAAGGACAACATTTAATCTAGAGGAATATTCTGGAGGATTTCTTCAGATTATAAATGAGTTATGAGTAAAACAGCTAAGATAAACCATGACCACTTTCCTCATGAGACAGATACTTACACATCATGGTGCCGACTACTTTGTATTTCTAGATTATTAGACTTTCAGTCTTCAGTAAAAGTCTCCTTAAGCATGAAGCTGAAAAAGAAGATTTGAACAAGTCCAGCAGCTCATCCATTCATAAAAGATAGCAATTCAAAGCTCCCTTTTTTCCATGGAGTGGATAGGAACACTTAAAATAGACTTTCCAAAGCACATCACTTCTAAACCTCTAAACACATATCTTAGCGAGAGAATCCAGTTCTTGTGTTTGTCATAATTGCTCAGTAATATTAACCTGTAATAGCAATATATTGCTTCTTTTAGTAATAAATATAATCACAAGTACATTAAAGGTTTATAACACCTTCTATCCCCTCAAAGTTGAGTTTGTTTGCGTATGATAAAGAAACAGATTCCTTCTGAAACTTCTATTGAGCTTCTAAATGAAATGGTATAATGTTGGCTGACATTGTCATAATTACATTAGTGTGATTAATAGGGCATTATAAATGCTGTTACAATGTTTTGATCTTCCAAAAGAATGTTTTATGTCCAAAATTTTTAAATTGAAAGCCAATGTGAGAGGTTGGGCACGGTGGCTCATGCCTGTAAGCTTCAGCCTATGAAGCGGCCGGGGCTAGGGATCGCGATTTGAGTGCCGCCTGGGGTCTGTAGCGAGACCTAATTCCAAAAAAATAGCTGGGCGTGGTGGTGTGCGCCTGTAATCCCAGCTACCTGGGAAGCTGAGACTGGAGATTGCTTGAGTCTGTGGTACCCCAGGCAAGGAGAGCCTGCGGTTCCACGGGCAAAAATAGCGAAACCTAGTCTCAAAAAAAAGAAAAAGAAAAAAGAAAAGAAAGCCAATGTGAGTATTACATGGTTAACTACTACATCTGCTTACAAACAGAACTACTCAGCAACTGGATATTTTCAAAAATCATTTCAAAGAGGAAAATCTTACCTAAAATGATTTTATTAAATGTGCTTTTATTAGTTATTAATAACAAATTTTTCTTATAATTAGTAATATGAAAGCTTAATAACCAGAATTTATATTCTAAATTAACAGATATCACCGATATAGCTATACAAGACCATCACATGTGACTAAAAATAGGACATTTTAATGGTTTGAGTTTATGTGTTAATAGTAGAAATCTATACAAGAACAACACTATATTTAGAATATTTCAGAGACTTTTAAAACGTGTGCCATCATGACTATTTGTTTTATCAATGAAAATGCAATTTTTATATGATAAAAATAGATATAAATTAGTGGAAACTAGTAATTCAACTGAGAATAATATAACCACAACTTCCGAGCCACTATTGTATGACAAACCTGCCTTGGAGATGTGCATTTAGAATATTATGTGCTTGTTACAACATGATTAGTTATATATTTTCACTACATTTTAAATGGAGAGTATAACCAAAAGTTAGTACTTAAAATCCTAGTTTAGCTATTGAGTATTCCCTTAACCACTATGCTATTATTTAATGATTAGGTATGTAGGATTTAAGATTATATCTTCTATAAACTTCTGATTTCTCTTTCTCTTCTTAGCAGAGGATCTGTAACAGTTTCATCTAATAATGACATCAGGCACAAAAGCCAGGGCTTCACATAAGATCTGAAGACCTATGAACTAAAACATTTAATTATTTGCCATATAATGATGGTAGAGAGACAGGACAAATAGCAGTCATTGGTTCATAGGAATTCTGAAATCTTATTTAACTTTATTTGAATATAGGATACAATATCTGACTTATGTTCTCTGAGAAGTTGTACAGAATATTGTTCTAAACTATGTTTTGATTATCTTCTTTGACCAATTTTCAAGACAGATTTGGAGAGTATGTCCTTTGTGTTAACTATTTGCACAATTTTAGAGATCAAGAAATATTTAACATCTCAAGAACTCTAAATCTCCCCTAGTTTAATTTGGCAGTATTTTATGGTATTTGGTATGATATATTGGTATTTGCTGTTATTTTATTTTACCATGTATACTTCATGTAAACTCTACTATCCAAAATCTATGCCCTTGATTCCATCCACAAATCTCCCCTTCTAGATTCAGTTATGTGTGCTTTGAATGTTTCATGTTTCAATAATAATTAAAAAAAAAGTACTTTATCCTAGTATCACCTTTCTCCTGCAGAATAGTATGATATTTTAGAGGCATGATCGAGAAGGTATGGTAATTATTTCAGATATTTTAATTAAAGGTTTTCTGACAAGACCCTCATTGGATCTTTACCCTGAGGTGATTTTCAATGGTAACCTCTGAAATAGACCTTGTCTCTGAGATGGTATCTTAATAATTAAATCTCCAATTAATGAAAAAATAATTTTATTTATTAGCTTCAACTATGCACTACTACACTGTTTGAATATGGGTCATTTAGTCTCAGAGTTTATCATGTTCATATAGTACCTCCAAATGCTTACCAGATACATACTCTCCTTTCCCATTACAGGTATAATTTTAGTAGTTTCAATACCACATAGCACAAGTCAAAAGTTTCCCAGTATCCATAGAAGTCTCTTCTTTGTTTTTCTGACCCTATATATAGCAGTTTTCTTGCAGCATAGAGCCTTGATCAAAATCATATTTTAGGGTTAAGAGCATCTTGGCCAGGCATGGTGGTGCACGCCTATAAGTGGCAGCCTAGGAAGCAGTGACCAGGGCTGGGAATTGTAGTTTGAGTCCCACCAGGGGCACGTAGTGAGACCTAGTCTCCCCCCCCAAAAAAAGAGCATCTCATTTCCCAGTACTAACTTCTGTAATGATTACCTATTAGCCATATTAAAGCTACATATTACATCACCCCAAAACTCAATGGCTTAAAATAATAATCATTTGTTTTATATATGTATCTGAAAGTAATTCTGGGGTATCTCTGGGATACCAGCAAAAATTAATAAGTGTTACTTCCCAGCAGCCAGTTTGATTTGGTTTATTATACTCTTTCTCATCACTCCTGAAACCAGTGGTGATCTGAGGCCCTTTGCTTCCATGATTGTTATAGACATAAAATGGCAAATTTAACCACACAAGTATATTTCGATGTCTGACTTGAGTAACACCTGTTTAATATATCATCAATAAAATAAATTACACAGATGAACCTAAAACAGGAGGCAGATATGCACACTGAGTGTTAGGACATCAAATTCATATGGCAAAATGCAGTTCAAGGCGGGATAAAGAAATGGGGTCTGAAGTTCAGTCTGTCATCTTAAGTTTGCACCTTCTTGTTCTGCCCACAATATTTTTAGTAAAGAAGAATGAGGCTTGATATGCTAATTTCATCAACAAATATAGTGTTTACCCATGGTGACATTTATAGTAAAGCCTTGATTCTTTTGTCATATGTGTGTTGCAGCTAATCCATCTACAAAAACACAGAGAAATCATATCACAAGTTTTCAGAACTATCTACTCCCTTCTAAAACTCACTAGAGAAATTCAGCATGATCATGTCATGGTATAAAACAAGCTGCCTTGGTAGATACACAGTTTTAGCTGGCATTTTTTGAAAAAATCACCATGAGCAGGTGCCTCTCATGTATTAGTCAAACATGCTATTATCTCATTGGGAAAGCTTTTTTACTTTGCCTATATGTGTTGATCCTGTCAATAATGTGATCAATTATGAGTTCTTTTGATTGTACAGGGCTTTAAAGCACATGTATGTGAAGTGGCTATGATCTACGCAGTAAGTTTTTACAGCAATAATACATTTTTTGCTACATAAGGAAAAAGTAGTTCGATTTTCACACCAAACCCTTATGGATGTGAAAAAAAGGGATAACAGCTCCTTACTGGTAGCATATTCTTCATTGTGTCTATTGGTGTTCAAACACTGTTCAGCTCAATGTACAGATGGTAGTGGCCACAATTAAATTAAGAATTAAAAAAATGTTAGACCTGGGTGAAGTTCCTGCAAAATATGGTTCTAGCCAGAATATTGATGCTGCAAAATGTCTTTAGTACTAGCAAGCGAGGTAAGACGTTCATAAGATTGGCTAATGTCAGTCTCATGCATTATACTATTTATGATGAAAAACAAATGTTGAAGGCATTCTTGCTAAAGTGAGGATCTGGATTTTGAGGCTTAGGGTTTTTCCTCTTAATATAGCAGTGACAGCTGTCAAAGTTACAAATCATAATTTATCCAACGATTATCAGTCTTTTGGATGTCAGGCAGAAACCAACTCTCTATTAGTAATAGAACAGCTATCTCAAAATATCTCTTCTCATTTTTGTACTCTGTCTTCCTAAGAGACGCGGCTGATTTTGCAGGTGCAACTATGAGAGCCATTGTTAGCCTGGCAGTGATCTCAGTATCTTACATAGTCTGAAGGTTATGACTATTTGTCAGGGCACAGGAAAAAGTAGTAGTGAATAGCTCCAAATAAAGCAATGAGACTAGAGTAACATGCAACATTAGAATCCTGCATTGAGTATTTGGATTTGCCTGTGTACATGCTATTAACACAACTAGAGAGTGACAGTTAAGTGGGTAGTTATAGTTGTGTGACTTACCTAAGACCTAGAGGCCTAGAGTGATAAAAATAAATTCTCTTTCTCAGAAAATTTAAGAATTCCTTCTCATTGTTGAGTACTTTGGAGCAAGCAGGTCTTCTGAGAAATGTTATTGTATGCAAAGTATGTGAATTGATGTTTCTTATTTCAGAAAAACAAAGTATTCACAGACTAGTTAAATATATCCTTCAGTTAAGCAGGAACTGAATTTAAAGTTCCTAAACCCTTTCCAAATGCCAAGTGTCTTAGAATTTTTTTCTTAATTTTCAAATTCTTTAAGGGAAAAAGGCATCCCAGGGACACCCCAGACAGTGATCGAGCTCCCAGGAAGTAGTGTCTTAAATCCTAGAAAGGCAGCAGTTGAATAAACTGAAGAATGTACAATAAAAAATAGTCTTATATTTTTCACAACTTTCCCTTCTGCCATCTTTGGCTTTGGATAATAAGGAAAATTCTGATACAACACAGTCTGTAGTTGCCTAGGTTTTGTGATTCCTGAAAATCATGAATTAAGTTCCTTTTTTATTACTGCATATCTGAATTTGGGCAAATCTCATAGATGACTAAATCATGATTTTTCTGCTTAAAGTGGTTATAATATTATCTACTACATAAATTTGTGTGACAATCAAATGAATTTATACATATAGCAATATTATACCAGTACCTGGTAAAAAGTAAATAGAGAAATAATAATACTCTTCTCCTTTTTCTTCCTGACATTTTCTTTTAACTTGTCCATTCTTTCCATCTGCTCTCTAATTTTCCCCACCATCCTATATATCCAGGAATCTGGATGCTTTCATAAACATCAGATAGACTAGTATAGTAATGTGATAAGTGCACACAATTGAACACTTGAGGGAAAATAGTAAAAATGCTCATTTAAGATTTACACAGAAATATCCAAGAATTTAAATATATGGCTGAATAAGTGCAAATATCTGTGCAATGAACTATATCTTGCAGGCAAAGATATAGCATTGGAATTAAATACCAGCAGAGAAAGTTGCAGTGTTAATGACAAGAGTTACATGTGTATTAATGTCCAATTATAAATGCACCCATTTAGAATACATATTGTGTTCTTAATAATTTCCTTCTAAAAAGGAAATTATTGAAATAAGTTCTTACCTTTTGACTTACTACCCCTCTCATTCTAATTTCTATATTATTTAAAATGCTGAAGATATATATAGAAAAAAAATACTGGTCAATGTGTCCAGTCTTAAAGTTTAAATGCAGTAGTCTGTGTTAAGTTTATTTTTAATATCCAGAGTGCTACTTAAATAAACAGATGATATCCAGTTTCAAAAAATGTAGCTTCAAGTGGGCCTTGTGGAAAAAAAAATAGTATGCAGTTGTTTCTACTCATATAATGCAGATTTGATACCATGGAGTTTACCTATATGTAAGGAGATTATGGCAAAGTGCTTTAAATAACTCATTTCCCCATATGATAAAAGGTAGATAGGTGACATTTATATCAATTGATCATGACTATCAGGATCCAAGGTTAAGATCATTTTTTACTTTACCTTCATAATGGGAAGATAGTGAAAAATTGTTACAATTCCAATCCTCATATTCCTCATATTCCAAGTAGAAAGAAAATGGCAAATGAACAACAAAAAAAGGAACTAGACAATTGATTCTCCCCCACCCACTTTTAGAGTCCTTTCTTAGATCTATTCAATGACTTCTACTTCTTTGTCATTGTGGTAGACCTGCACCACGTGGGTATTTCTGTATGTAAGGAAGGTTACAAAATGTTTAGAGATTCTTGAAAATCACAAAAATATAGAGTTTGATTAGTAAGGAACAAAATAGGGCTATATTATAAGAAATCTCTCTTAGAGTTCACACTTGGACTCCCTAATACCATACCCAACATTCATATACCCATCTTCCCATACATAAGTCATACTCTCATCTCCTCCAGGAATACTGTCATAAGCTTTATAGATTTGTCATTAATATAAAAATGTAGGATCTCTAGGTGTTCTTCCCAGCAGATCTAGATAGGGCTCTGTGATTTGAAATGAGCAAACTAAATTAGATCATACCTGTTCTTGATATAGTTGAACACTGACCCAACAGAAAAAAAAACCTTGAAATTAAATTACCATTAATAATGAAGCATGGATGAACCTAGAAGGAATGCTGCTAGTGGAGATAAGCCAGAAAAAAAATATACAAAAACTGAATGATCTTATATATACATGGGATGTAGAGGAAACAAGCAAAAGGTCAAGGAAAAAAAATAAAAAATTAGTCAGCTGAATACAGAACTAAAGCATACAGTTTGGGAGAGGAGAAGAGAGAGAGGGAAATCAGGGAAGGGATGAGCACAGAAGATCAAGATGATGGTTCATGGGAACCATCATATGGGGGTGGGAGAATCCTGGGAAATACAACAACATAGGGGGGAAAATATATGTACATAATAAAAAATAGAAAAAAAAAAGAAAGAATGGAGTCCTCACTGTCTCTAGCAACTAGAAGGTCCTATTAGGAAAAATGTGTCAAGAGATCTTTGCTTCATTGGTGAAGACATTTTCTTGATTAGACAATCTGACAATCCCTTGTACCATATACTAAGAATATTGGCTTTACATATTGCACTCCAGAGACTACAGTTGATGAAGATATTTGGAAAAATGACCTTTATAGAGGCTGATCAGTTTTGGTGGTCTATCTCTTGCTGGTGCCACTAGGGGGATCAGAATGTATTCCAGGTTTTAAAATCAATTCCATTGAACTTAAATCTAAAACATAGATTCAAAATGATATGCTTCAACATTTACAACCCTTATCCTGAATGTAATATTTATCATTGCATTGATTTTCATTATAGTTTTACCACATGGATTTGCATCCCTAAAAAAATACACTGCCTAGTTTTTAATGTTTCAAATTTTATATACACGGAATCATGTTGTATGTATTCTGCAAAATGCTTTTGCTGGTGATTTTATCTTTGTTTCTGTGTAACTTTAATATATCAATTTTGTTGGTGCCAATTTCATAGGTTCTAGTTCTTTTTCAATTATGTCAATTGCTTCACAAAATATTTTTATACTTTCCATTAGAATACATTTCTCTCTTCTTTCACCTTATTTTCAATAAGAAGATGTAACACAACCTTATAAATTATTCCTAGCTTATACATGAGAAATCTGGGAATCAGAGGTTAATTAATTGGTTTACTATCTCAGAATTATTATTCAAATCTGGGCAGTCCTATTCCAGGGTTCAGAAACTAATGCCTAGTGTTTATTTTATATTGCCTCACACAAAATAAAATAAAACTGTCACTAAATGGAAGAGTCCTTGATGTGTATATAAAATCATTAATAATTTGCCATCTCCTGGTGTGTATATCTAAAACTTCTCAAAATTTATACAAGTTTCACTTTGATATATTAATGTAATTATTTAAGAAAAAACAAGACAGGAGTGGTATAGAATTATTCTAATTAGCAATAACTGTAAATAGCAATTTTCTAGTTACAATGATTATATCTGAATGCTATTTTAGGACAAACAGGTACTTCCATTCCATTCCATGCAAAAAGAATTTTATGAATATATTATAATATTCATTAAATATGAATGATTTTTTAAAAAAAATTATAGGTATGTACAGTAGCTTTCCATCCAGCAGGAAATGGTCTTTTTGAGGTTTATCAACCATTTCAAGGCACCATATTGTCATAAATTTTACTGGATGTAGCAATTTTCTCACTGCACTTTAATGACCTGAGTGAATAGTTTTAGTGCATAAACAATGCACTTCTATCACACACACTGTTAGAATTGAATTAAATATCAGAGGGTGGAATATTCCCCCCAAATACCAGTTTAACAGGTTTTAACTGAAACATGTTTTCTAAGTCATTTTAATGTAGAATGACAATTGTACTGAACATTTATTTGATAAGACAATGTTAGTACCTTGAGACACAGCAAAAGTGAAAGCAGTTTGAAAATGTGCTTTACTTTAGAAAGCAAAATCTATCAACCTGCATAGCAGAAAAAGGAAGAAATTGGCTGAGCATGAGCATGAAATCACACAATGGGAAGAACAGTAGTAGCCTGCACCATGGAAGAGAAGTCACTGGCAATAAAAAGACGATGCACATAGATCACCTAAGCAGCATGTATGTCTGCAGGAACACAGCTTTCCTAAATGTTTCCTGCTGTAACTCAGTCACACTGATGAGACATAAACCTTTTCCTTGAGTCTATACTTTACAGAAACTCCTCAGTCATCTGATTATAATGGAAAAAGAAAAAACTCATGTCCAAAGAACTCTTGACAACCCAAACAGCATTGGGTTTTAGATTTTCTTGTCATTTTTAAAATAAATATCAAAAATACTAATCCAGCCCATGTGTATATATGTTGAAATTTTATATAGGTTGTAATTTGCAATTATGAAAACAAACCAAAATAATAAGTAAGCAAATTAAGAGGTTATGGCTTATATATAATTAACACAATTTGTATTTATTTGTTTTTAATTTTTACTTCCCCATTTATCATAGGTCTAATTAAAGAATCTGGACAGAGACACATTCAATACTCTAAGAGGCAAAATTCAGTACTTGTATCTTTGAAAGCATACCACTTGTTACAGTTATTTTTAGCATTTTTGTGCTTTCATATTGATATATTAAACAGATTTTCTCAACAAATTCATGTATGGGAATATATCTCATATATAGATATTATTTTATAATAAAGATAAAACTTTGCTCTTAAGAGCATTGGAACCTCAGAAAGTCTAAAAGAGGCAAAGATTTGTTTGACTACATAAATCCACTTCTACAGAGAGACAGATTTTCAAGAAGTGAGGATGAGGAATCTGAGCTCTTAAGGGAAAGTTAGAAAAGGATTAACCTTCAAAAGCAAACAATATAGAGAAATCTGGAATAAGGGATTTAGGCTTCAAATGATCAGATTTCAATATATTGCTTATCTAATTGTATCATTAAATATTCAGTGACAACTTAAAATAATATCAAAATATTGTCATTTTATCTTCTGCACGATTAGTTTATATGAATAAGAAACATAATCATGAGTCTAAAGGATTAATTTTAGAACTGGCTGGTTCCATCTTCATGTCCTCTTATCTAATTAGCTTGTACTAACACATCTTTCCTCTCAATTCTCACTTTTTACTATGAATTAAAGAATATCCTAAAGAGTTGCCATTTTTTCCCTAGTAAGTTGAACTCCTTGAGCCAAAAAATCTTTGGAGATGCTCTAAGTACATCAATAAAAGGAATATACTATTTTTTTTGTTGGCAAAACAATGATGAGAAGTTTAATTAACTAGTAAATCCATCATGAACCGTTTGTATCAAATGTTGATAGCCAATCTTATTTGAAACCTCACTTTAACACACAAACCAAACAACTATATAAACCAGCAACAATTTCACTCTGATATCATGTTAAAATTGGCTCATTTTGTAATCCAGCTGTCACAGTTCCAGAGTTATCACAGTACTTGAATGTCTTGATTTAAGATCCTATTGGCATTTCTGTGTCAATGTACTTTACTCCTTCTTCCCCCCATTTTAGGCAACACAGGCTGGAAGGCTTGGAGCAGATCTTTGAGGAACTCTGGTGATACTTGTTTTTCAGGTGCCTCCTGCCAGTACATTGACATTTGCATTAAGACTGTACAATTACCCTCTGCCACTCAACTTTGGGATGCAATATCACTGTTGGATTTACCTAGATGTTTTCAAATGAGAGAAACATGTCTTTGCAAATTCGAGAAGAAAGGTGATGGGTTTAATTAATTTTGTTGGTGATCAAACTATCTTTTTCCTAAAAGGAATATATTAAAGCTTGTGCTACAGCAAGCATTTGAAACATCATTATGGAATACTTTGTCAATCTATAAATTTGTAGATTTTTAGAAAGGAAACACCAATTCTTATAAACTTGTTTGGATTAACTATATAGATGTCAATAAACATCAAATGAGCTGTTTGTCTTTTATGATAGATAATAGATATATGGATATATGCAATATACCATGCATCAAAACAGAAATATTTAGTGCAGTTCATACCTGATTGACTAAGCTTCAATTAAAAACATGTGATTTTAAAACATGAAGCTTTTATAATATCATGTTTGTAATAAGTGATTAAGATTATCATGATGAGTAGTTTCTGAACAGTTTGAATCAAAAAAGAACAACTGTAAGATTCTGCTTCTGTATTTTGGGGACATAAGGCATCAGAATCTTCTCAAGGTCATTTCATATGTGCTCTCTATTATTGTATATTTTCCTTGTCTGTGATTATAAACACATGCCCTAGATATTTTGATGAAGACCTATTTATATTTTATAGCAGTAAGGTTGATTTGAATCTGAAAAATTTAGCAAGCTATCCTATTAGAAAAGAACACATAGAAAATTAGCTAAAATAAATATTATGATGGAAATGTTACTAATTTACATGTATGCACATTTTTGTAGTTTAACAAGCCTCTCAAAAAGTGCTAAATGTCTTGTTCCCTAAGTTTTCAAATAGGATGTGCTGTTTATTAAAAATTTGATAATATAGATCATATTATTTATTATACCCATGAAATCAACTATATATATAATGTGTATAGGACTGACATTAGCATGTAAATGAAATGCAAGTAAATGTGTCAAACAATGACAAACTTTGAGTTGAGGAACTGAACCATATTTTTAATTTTTTTTATTGAGGTAACATTGCATTATAACATTTTATACACATCTGGTGTTCAGTGAGAATTGAACTCATCATCATCATCAAAAGACCCATCCTATCCTTTAGCATACAACTGACACGTTGTACCTGATTCATTGATTCATCCACTCTCTTTCCTCTTCACTTCTGGGAATACTAATTCATCTGGTAGTCCAAAGTGTTTTTTTTAATCTATTTGTTTTATCAATATACCATGCATCAACAAAATCAAATAGTGTTTGTCTTTCTCAATCTGGCTTATTTCCCCAAGCATAATTCATTTTCTGCTCATCTATATTGCTATGGATTGCATGATTCCATCTATTTTTTATAGCTGAGAAGTATTCAATTGTAAAATATCATATCTTCTTTATCCATTCATCATTTAGTATTTTAAAAAAACACAACAACACTAATTTAAAGAAATATATGTATATGCTTCCTCAACAGCTATTTACAGTAGCTAAGAACTGGAGTGTTGGGTATTAAGAACAGGAAATCACTGAGTGGTTAGAAATCAGAGCATATTTTATACTGTGGATAGTAAGGAATATGCCTGGAAACTTATGAACTGCTGTGAACAGCCTATGAAGCAAACATTTCAGTTCTTAATTTTTCACCTCTGGAAGCAGCCTTTTTTTTTTTCCAACTGCTGAAATGGAGAGTCATTTATCCCTCCTCAGTTGCTCTGAATTTACAGAGATCACTGGTTCCAGAGGGATCCCAGCTCCTCTCCAACATCACATGTGATCTATTGTATTAAAGACATCACTGCATAGAGCATGGAAGCTTGAAAGACACAGGAGCTAAACAAAAAGAGTATGTTGGTAAGGAGACTGGAATGAGAGCACAAGTTGATTTGAATTTAAAGCTATAGGACACTGAAGAAAGAGGATCAGAGGACTTACTAAATGCATGTTGCTACAACTTAGTCTTAAGTGAAGTTGAGAAGATAAAAGTATATATTTTACTTCTAGATTGCATATTGTGTTTTAATAAATTCAATAGTGTTATAATTTTGAAACAGAAATCATTCCAGAAAAAAATTCAAGTGCATTTGCATCTACTTAATTACCTAAATTCCAAAAAGATTCCAGGTCCTTGCATTCAAATTGCCATTTTAGACATAATTCTATTGCCTCTGTATTTCTAAAGTAACATAGAAAAGTTATATTTGCCATTTTCATTAGAAAAGTATATATGTTTCAGAATCATTTACACATTTGCCTAAATATTCTATTTTATTGCATGCATAGAATATCCTCTTTGGGTACAGATAATCAAAGCACATGACTCTTATGTATTTTTAAAATCCAAATAAATATAGTGCCAAGACATAAAATTCTCAGGAAATATGGATGAATTGTGGTGAAAATATGTGTTATTGGTTTCATTTTTTCTTTTTGAATTCAGAGTTAATTTTTCTTTGTTTCTTCTGTAAACACAAGCTGCATTGACAACCAGTCTAGGAGGTTCCTATAAGTTGGGGTTGGGTTTTATTAAGGACAATTATTAATAGTCTGCAAAATGATGTTCAAAAAATATGACTCACAATAAATATGTTCCCAAAGACACCCACACTTCTAGGCTGTATCAGAATACTAATGCCCTCTGGGTAAAAGCCAGAATTAATTTGTAAGTATATGATTTCTGTGTGATTGTAAGATTTTTGTTTGTTTGTTTTTCTGTGCTCAAGCAAAGAGCTGCTGTTTTGAAAATGCAAATAGTGTTCTTTAAAAGATCAACTGAAAATTGTTATGGACTGAATCGCACTCCCACTCCCATCTCAATTAACATATTGAAGCCCCCAAACCCCAGCATGATTCTATTTGCAGATAAGACTTATTAGAGGCAAATAGATAGATAGATAGATAGATAGATAGATAGATAGATAGATAGATAGATAGATAGATAGATAGATAGATAGATGATAGATAGATAGATAGATAGATAGATAGATAGATAGATAGATAGATAGATAGATAGATAGATAGATAGATAGATAGATAGATGCATTAAAACTTAATACTTAAGAACATCTTAAGGATGTAGAAATAGAAGGAAATTCTCTTAATATAAAAAACTTTCAACTGGCATCAAATTTATTGATAAATGTTAGATATATTTCATATTACTGATATTGTGGAGTGTGGGAGCTGACCTGAAATGGGGGACCCATGGGGCGAAAGCACCCATGGGCGAAGCTCTCTGCCCCCACAGGAGGGGTGTTTCTGGGAGCTGACCTTCACAGGGGACCTTTAGGGCGTTGCCCCCAGACCCCAGGCAAGGGAGTTGTTGAGGTCATACTCTGATTTACTAAACAATTCTAAGCAGCCCTGTGGTCAGAGTATTTCCATAAAAAAGTCAAAGCAAATCCTACCTACCTTGGTGGAGTCTCAGTGAAGGAATAACAAAAGATTGTTTTGGAATGCTTTTGAGAACTTATGTTAAAATGTTTAAATTTCAAAGCAAATCCTATTTACCTTAGTGGAGTCTCAGTGAAGGGATAACAAAGTAAAAGATTGTTTTGGAATGCTTTTGGGAACAGTTATGTTGTTAGTTAAAATGTTTAAGTTACACCTAAGATAAATCTGCAATCTGTTGATATGTTAATTGCATATACTCATAGAATGCTGATGTAAGCGCCTAAAACACTATACATATCCACGAAAACCTCAAATAAATCTCAGCAGATTCATCACTCCTTGAGTGTGTGTCTGTTCGCCAATCGCCAGCCCTGTATCTTTCCTGCCCAGCTGAACTCTGGTGGTTATCCGCGGCCTGCGCCCTCGCCCTGCTGGTTCGTAGCAGAGGAGAAGGAAAGATTATCAACTTTTTCCTTCAACACTGTGTGTTCTATTAGGTCTTAGCATTTTAGGATAAAGGGAGAAAAAGAAGGGTGAGGGGAGGGAAAAATGAAAAAATATAGAGAAGGAATAGAAAATAAATCTCTATTCCTTCTCTAATATGCACAAAAATAATTGATCCTAAAATTAATCCTTTTGGCTCACAGCCTTGGGAAGCTCATCAGTATCTTGTCACAATTCAATTATCAAGGCAGGCAAAACATTACATGAATCAGACAATAGTCTTTATATTTGAGTATATTCTGTGCTTACCATTCATGATAGAGACTATACTTCATTCCCTAGTGCTAAAATTGCCAATCAATACACCTTGAAATTGCTTTTGTCTACTACTACACTTAAATCTATCATCACCAGAAAGTCAACTGTTTCAGATAGGGAGAATAATAAGGTCCACAGAACCTCAGTGAGAATGAAAAAAATTTATAGTCACCACCCTCAAGCACACTGTATTTGCATGTCCTGGCATAGTAGAAGAAAAAAAGAAGGCATTCATTTTGCTCATGCATGTGTAATATTCTCTTTCTTTAATTCTGGCTAGAATGTTTTTCGCAAAATTTTAATTGAAAATGGTATCATCAATGGTCTCCCTTTCTTCTTAGACATATACATCTAGTATAATTGAATTTTTTTGGTTTTGATATTTCGGTTTTGCCAAAAATATAACAAATTTTGTCCGTTAATTCACACTTACCACTGACTTTAAAAAAAAAAGAGGGATTTGCAATTGACTAGTTATACATCTGAACTAATTAATCTGTCATCAAGCAAAAGATTTTGAGATGTTTGACTTGTAATCAAAAACTGTTACCTGAGCCTATAGTATGCATACTGTCTGTTAACTCTATACCACATACGTCTGTCATTTTACAAACTGCACTGTAACTACATTTTAAAAATAGCATATTATGTATAGGATAAGAATTAAACAGAAAACTAAAGTATATAATTTGCCTTTTAGCAAAATAAAAAAAATAAAACTCTACTATGACAGTTTTCTCTATTCGTTGAAGCAGGTTATGACTTTTTAGAAATGTATTTATTTTATGCTTAGTGTATTTCTAACTGTAGCTTCTAACTGAATCTAGACAAAAAAGAAAAAGTAAACAAAAGTCAAAACAGATGTCAGACTTTTTATTAGAAACGAATTTCCTATTTGGTTGCCTTTATCATTTGAAACGGATGAAAAATAAATTTTCCTGATGTATACATTATATAATCTATAATTATTTTTTTCGACTGTTACTCTAGAAGTTAACCAAAATCAGCTGAAGACCAAAATATCAATGAAAATTTTGAATTCAGAAGAAATTTCTATTGATAAAGCTTATAGAATCTTATAGATCTTATAGAATCAAATAGTTTTAATGAAAGACTGGAAATCCAAAGCACTGAAAAATTAAATGTAATGTTTCCTTTTCTATAAAACATAAGTTTGTTTAAGTCGAGCTTAATTAATATCTAGAAATCTGATTTCATGATTTTTTTAAAAAAAGAAAACAAATTCATAGGTATTGATTGTAAGTAAGAAGTTTCAGTGTTTCAACAACATAAAAATTATTTAAATTTAACTTATTAGAAAATTGAAAATACACATACCAGTTAAGTATATCGTATGACACTTGTCTCGTACCATTGTTACTCAATTGTAATAAACTGATGACAACCTCTATTTTATAGTACTCCAGAAAGGAAAGCTCTAGTCTAATTATTAACTTTCTCCAAAAAAATTCAACATTGATTTTATATACTCCAGCACATATTTGTTTCATTATTAAGTTCTACATTGTATTCCTTATTTAGTCACTGTTTTTTAATGATCTTAATGTTTTTAATAATCATTGCTTTTTAATGATGTTCTCTGTATTTTTATTTTCCTTTTCCTAGATAGTAACCTCTGTGATAGCAGTGACATTATTCTTATTTTCTATATATTCACTCATTCCCCTGCTGAAACAATAGTATTTAATAAGAACCCAGTAGATGCTGAGCATGGAGCTAACATTTGGACTAACATAATGAACAAAAAACAAGACCATCTTTAACAATGGGGAGCTTATTTTATATTTCCTTCTACCCACTAATGTGAAAAAATTTGAGAATTTTCAAATATTTTATTTTAAAATCTCAAGTCCAATACACTTAATTTTAACATCTTCTGGTATTATTAAAGCTAATTCTTTTTCAAACATTAATACATTAATAAAACAGACAAAATTGATTTTGAAATTTTAATGTGAATTCTTACAATTAACATGAAGACTAAAAACTACTCTAAAGTTTCAGAAAATAGTTGTGTCTATGTCATCCATATCAGAATAGCAAAGATCCAATAATTACAGCTCCTAGTTTGGTTTCCCTTTGGAGGGGTCTGTTTTCTTGTTTTCTGCCTGGAGTTCTAGGTCTCCTTTCATTTTCCAATTTCCTCTTTTGTAAATCTTATTTCTACTGATTTACAAGTTTTTCTTAAGATCACATCCTCTCAACCTGAATTTGTGTAGTATATGAATATACAGCAATATGTACTTTTGAGTCCTTTCTTTCTAGAAGTATATCACCATGAAGGTGCTTCAACAAATGAACTAAATGTGGACATTGGGTGTCTTTCCAAATCTTCATTTAAATATTAGTAGAAAGTAAGATTCCTCCCTATTTCTGCCATCTTCTGATGTCTACTGTGTAAAATGTAAATATACTTCACACTCATAAAACATATCGCATCATCTACACAAGGATATTCTAAAGTAAAGGAATCTAAAACTATAACAAAACAACATTATTTTGAAAGTTACCTCTGTTCACAGTATAGGTAGCCTTTGATAGCATTTTTGTAGAGCAGTTTGACTTCCTAGCGTACACCCTAGTGTTTACATACTCATAAGCTGAAGTCATTAAAGTCTATTCCTAAACAATGAAATATGAATATGCAAGAGAATGAAGTTAAACCCCTACTTTATGCCATATGCAAAATTTAACTCAAAATACATCATAGGCCTAAGTGTAAGAGTTGAAACTATACAACTGTTGGGAAGGAAGGAATAAGTGCTTACTACCTTAGTTTATAGAATCAATTATTAAATATAAAAAGCAGAGTAATAAAAATGATTACAATTAGGCTATATAAAATCAAAATCTTTAAAGCTTCAATCAAGAAAATAAGATAATATAGAGTGAGAGAAAATATTTCAGCTAATTAAATATTAATTGCAAATTTTACAACTGATGATGGATTTATAGCTATAATATATAAAAAGCTCATAGTCAATGATTAAAAAAAAAACTTTAAAAATCCAAGCTGAGGTGGCAAAGTGATTTCAATAAATATTTCTCAAGAAAAGCATACTAATGACCAATAAAAAATCAAAATATGATCAAAATTATTACACAGTTGTAAAATGCAAAACAAAACCACAATGAGGTAGCATTTCATACTCACAAGGATAGCCATGATCAAAAATAATGAATATAGAAAATAGCAAGTACTGCCAAGAATATAGACTAACTGAATTTCCATACATTTCTGATAGGAATGTAAATAATATAACCACATTAGTGAACTGCTGATGTGGTAACATCACTGAAATAAGGACCCTAGACTTTCAAAGTACAAGCAACAGCATAACAAATAATACCTCAAAAATAAATTAGAGAAGTTCAACATACACCCCAAAAAATGTACTCGTGGGTATCTGCCCCAACGAAATGAAAACAAGTCACACATATTTGAACTCAAATATTCATAGCAGCATCATTTATAACAAAAAAGGAAGTAATCCAAATATCCATCAACTGATAACAGATAAGCAACATTTGCTATAATTACACAACAGAATAGTACTCAGCACTGATACATGCTATAACATGCCCTCAAAAAGCATTGTGCATGCTAAGAAGTCAATCACAAAATATAAATTATTATTGTGCAATTCAATTTATATGAAAGGTCCAGAACAGGGAAACTTTAAAGACAGTAAGTAAATTATTTGTTTTGGAATGCTGGAGGAAAGAAAAGTGAAAAATGATTTCAAATGAGTATAAGATTTCTCTTGAGGATGACAACAATGTTTAATGTTAGCATATGACAATAGATGCACCACTCTGGAAAAAAAGACTAACATTAAATTTTATGCTTAAAAAGTGAGTTTATGATATATCAATTATATTTGAAGAATGCTGATTTTAAAATAAAACAGCTATTCTTATCTCAATATATTATAAAATGCCTTTCCTTCCCTCCTTTACCACTGACTGTACTTTCCTTAGTGCATCTATATTCTCAACAAATGACTGTACAGATAGAAATATTAATCAGTAGATTAATAATTAATAACTATTAATTAGTAGATTTTTATCACTGGTAATCTGAAAAATAATATCTCATAAAACAGCTCACCACAAACAAAAAATATAAAGTGCAAGAGACAATGCAAAGGTAACTACATAAGAGAATAACCTATTTCTAAAAGACTGTCTCGCTACTGTCTACTACTTATCCACCACCAGCAGCAGCCACCATCATTATACATGCACTTATCAATTATGTTCAAGGATGAATACTCATTAGCTATTGGACACATTTAAACTACTTTGTATGTATACTTATAAAACACACACACAAATATCCCTGAAGTTGTATGAAGTTTATGGTCTTAGGAGAACACAAGAAATCAAATACATTCTCCTCTCCTAAGGGAAGGCAATACAATTCCCTCAAACTGCACAGCAGGAGGTAATATACACAATGTGTAAATTTAAATTCATCTTATTCCAGTTAAAATCCAAATTAATATTCCCCCACAAAGTCTCCAGGAAACATCCCATTTTTCTGCCTTATAATTCTGCAACAGTTCACTTGATGGAATATGTTTATAGTTTATAAATACATGAAAGAAATCCCATAGGTTCTCTTTAATTTTTTGTTTTATTTTGGTTCATTAATGTGTCCCATCTCATTTCTTACTTTCCACTAGAAAAATTGCCTGAAGCAATTTTTGACAAATAAAGTTGAACAGAGCTCATTTGTTTATGACATTTTTAAATTAAATTTAAAAAGACAACATTTTTAAGAAGCACACATTTAAAAGATATTTTATGATAACATTGTTGTGATTTACTAAGTTTACATATTTGATTCATGGTTATATTTTAGAAGTAAGCCCATCTACTGGGCATTGAGAATAGCTGTCAATTGGCATGTAAAACAGGTGATTTGAATGAAAAGACTGTGGTTGGAAATTCTCCAGGACAGTCAAAATAGTAAATTGGCTCATATATAAAGTACAAACAGGACAAATGAAAAAAAAATGTATTCCTTATATATCCCATTGAAGTCACAGAATACAAAAACAATGAAAAGATCTTAATAGCAAGTACCAGAGAAAAGACACTGGAATGAAAATGAAGCAATCCAGATGACACTGAAAATGTTCTTAGCAATGTTAACGACAATTCCCTTGTAAAAATAAGGGTACTTTGAGGCAATTTGTAGTCTGGTAACAAAATCTGAAGGAGTGTGATTATTTACTTCTCAATGATTTAGAATGTGATAAACAAAGAGTGTCTCAATTTTTTTACAAATCAAAAAAAGAAAGAAAGAAACTGCAACTGATAATATGGAATGGGCTCCCAGAAAATATCGCTTGAAAGGATAGTTGCAAAACTAAGGCAAACTTCAGACAAATAACAAAATAGACCAATAACAAAAATTACACTAAAGAAAATTCTAATTGATATTTTAGGAAGCAAAGGATGGCTAATCTAGAGAATGATATGAGATGAAAGAATAAGTAGTAAAAAAAAAAGGGGGGGAATTGGTGAAAAATACAGGTTAAATGTAAAAAAAGGATTAATATTTTTAAATAATGCTAGACTATTGCTTAAATGGTCATGGTTCTTCATATTGCTCTGCATCTGTGTAATAGGGTAATCTCTAGGGAAAGGTTCGAAGTTCTCTGCTCCACCCTAAGGAAGGATGGAGCTGAGCAGGGAAGAGAAGTTAGAGAAGGCTGGGAGAAGGAAGAAGACTTGGAGTAGGCACAAGAAGCAGAGAGACATGTGAAGCTGTGCTTATTTGTCGGCCTTGGACTTATTTATACCAGGGTCATGGGGGACATGGAAGGAGACATTTTAAAGAGAGAGAGAGAGAGAGAGAGAGAGAGAGAGAGAGAGAGAGAGAGAGAGAGAGAGAGAGAGATGGGTGAGAGATTATGGGAAGACTGACAAGCTTCTTTATCTTATTTTGTATCTTGATTTTCCTCCTTTTGTCCTAGACTTGCCTGGTCTCTTCTGCCCCTTTCCTTTGGGTCTCCACTAGAATATACCTTAGACTTGTGGCAAAATTTCATGCCTCAGCGGTCCTGCCTTGGTTCAACCCTGTTTGGCTGGCCATTTACTACGAGGGGATGATGATTTGAGATTATTAATTGGAAACTATTTTGTCTGTTCTTTGCATTCACTCTCTTTTTCTCACACTAATTGTATTAAGGTTCCTCTCCATACACTAAAGTATGCACTCGACTATGTTTTGTCTTTATGTGTCAGATGGCAGAACTAATTTAGATCAGGCAATTTTGGGAGGTCCTGGGTGGCCCTCATCTGTCCCTGTAACATCTGTGCCTTTTGAAATGTGGTTTTCAGTTACCTCTCATTAAGAGGGAGGCTATTTTCTATTTCCCTGAATCATACATGTCTCTGTGTTTCACTTTAGCAAATAAACTATAACAGAAGTGTTTCTGCTATTTTACCAGTTTTAAGACCTAAGTCTAAGGAATATGTGGTGTGGTAGTACTCCATCAATTTCATGTGAATAAGTCAAGGCAAGTTAATAGCAAGTTAATAGCTAATCAATCCCAAATGCAGAGACACATAGCTTAGTACAAATCACTGCTGACACTTGAGGCAGTTTAGATGGGACCAGAAAGATCAGCTGACTCCAGGGTTATTTCAGAACTATGCAGTATTAAATAACTGTTTATTTTGAATCACTAGATTTTATGGTAACTAGTCATTCCATAGTAGCTAATCATCCACATTAAACCTAAAATAAAAGCAAAAAAATAATTACCCTCTTAGAGAAACTTTATCATTATCTTTTGAACAAAGAAAATCCCAGGTTCAGAAATTATAAAGGCAAATTCAACTAATCTTGTAAGAAACAAATCACTGCAATCTTACAGAGTATTCAAAATATAGAAACATTCTCTTTAAATATAAGATTATGGAACCTTTAAGGAACTACACAAGGGAAGACACACTATTAATCTCACTTATATACATAAATGCTAAATCTTCCCTAAATATTAGCAAGTCAGTCTTCAACTTGAAAAAAAAAATGTTGATCAGTGAAATTATCTTGAACAAAGTATTTTAACATAATAAAGAACCAATATGTGCAATAGGCTCTAGTATTTCTCAAAAAAAAGTCTTTTATAAGAAATTGTAAATTTTCTTATTTTGTTTCTTTTCTTATTTTCTTATTTTATAAGAAACAGTAAATATGAAATACTTAAGATTTACATATCTTAAACCTTGATATTCTCTCAATAAATGCAGTCTCATTTTATATTAAATATTATTTTAGCTTACCCAGTGAGGGGTGGAGGTGGGAAGGGCCTCCAGACATGACCCCAAAGAGAACAGGCAGTTGAAAACGGGAGTGGGGACCAGGTAGGGTCCTCTCCCTACCCCCAGAAAGGGGCTGTGCTTCATAGCCCTCTGCAGGCCTGGAGAGCAGTGCTGCCGTCCATGCTCCCATCCAGGAAAAGGGAAAACTACATTTGTGTGGCCATCTGGGCCATGGCCCCACACTGGATAGTCCCACATGTGGGCAGGAGTACATCCCCTTGTAGTAAATGGCCAGCAGGATGCCCCTCTGTTTCACTCTCTGAAGACTCCATTTAGTCTTCAGGAGAAATAAGAAGAGAGCAAACAAAACAAGCACCAACATAGAATAGGTGAGGAACCAGAAAAAGTTCCTGTTTACAAACCTGGGCAGGATACAGGAGAAGGAATATCAAGAAAAACAATGCATACTGGATTGGAGAAATGTCTGTGGTGATGACCTATCACAGAATCACACCTCCAGCCTAATTGGGAGTGGATGAACCAAGATCCCATTTCTGATACACCATCTAAGAAAGCAAAACACCCATCCCTGTTCCATGGGAGAGGAGGGCCTCAGAGTTGGGGTATTGGCTACATAGCAAAGCTTCAAACTGAGGTAGAAGAGATGATCCACAAAGGTAATCCACAAATGTCTGCCCACATCAAGAAAATTCGTTCCTGACAAAGAAAGAATAGGGGTAACACTCTCTAATCCAGAGAGTAGAGCTGCAGGGTGAAGAGACAGCAGATTGGCATAGAGAATGGATTGGAGAGGGCAGTCAGCAATAAAAGATACTGACAGACCTCAAATGAGCACAGACTGCCCAATGCAAAGTTAAGACTAAAAACCCACCAGGACAATGTGCTGTGTCACAGGAACATAATCCGTCACCCAGCAAAAGGACACTGACACAGAAAAGGAAGAGACCAATAAACTTAACATAGATCAACAAACAACAAGGATAAAGGAGTCCAAATGAGTGAAAGGGACATTGGGGAGGGGGGGAAGTATTCCAATAACCATCTACTGATTTTGTAAGAAATTTAAAGAATGAATAAAAATAAATAAATATTAGTTTATATTAAACATTATCAGCAAATATTGGTTAGTCAATATATCTTTACTTAATTATTTTTAAAAGGTATTTTTCAGGTTGCAGGTAATATATTTTCATTATATTTAACACTATAGAGCAAATGCAATGTAGAAAACAAAAACCATAGTCTTCAGTGGTGTTGAGCTGAATTATCTACCCCCAAAGTTCATATTGAAGTTCTAACCTCCAGTAGAAGTTCAGGTTACTTAGGTTAAATGCTATCATGAGGGTGAACCTAATATAATATGGCTGGTGTTAGAATAAGATAATAAATCAGGATACAGATATGCACAAGGAGAAGCTCACATAAAGATCTATAGAGACTACTTACAAATCAAGGTGAAGGGACTTCCAATCTTGCTGATACTTGATTTTGGAATTCCAACCTCCAGAACCTCCAAAAAGAAAAAAAAAAAAAAATCAGTTGATGAAGTCACCCTGTCCAGATACTGTTATGGCAGACCTAGCAGACTAACAAAGCAACCCTCCACTGTATTATTTACAGATGAGTGGTAAATTATTTTTACCCTGAAAAAATGTAGTAAATAGTAAACTTTCAAAGTCATGTGACAAACATTTAATTTCATTAGATTATACATTCAATTCTATTTCTTCTCTAAACCTTGTGAAATTTATAAGTCAAATATAAATCTTTAAAAAGTTCACAAAGCCTGGTAATGAATAGGTCAATTTTACTGTGAATTCTCCTTTATTTTCTTTAAATCTATAAATAAATTTCTCAGTTTCTTTGACCTAATGTTTACAATTTTGCAGCCACTTATGCCTATGCAACAACAACAAGGTTGTTGTGAGAAAAATAGAGTAGCCAATAACATGAAGTTAATAATTAGAAAGAACTAATCAATTATATAGTCCCAAAATTTATGTTGGAGTTTTCAGTGGAAGAGTATGGGTACTTGTGTTGTTAGTGTGGTGGTAACATATTTTTATGAGGTGTGAATCTATACCCCAAAATCAAATACAGTGCTATAAACCGATGATACCTCAATTTTTTTAAATGATACATTAAAAAAAAAAAGAAATTCTCCTGGTCTTATAAAGTATCAAATAAATTTATAACCTACATAGCCATGATTAAAATTGGCATCATTTTTTTCATGATTATTGGGTTTGGAGTATATAAAACAAAGCTATAAAACAAAGCTATATAGCTTTAAAATAACATCAATTCTATAACATTTGTAATTAATAACATCAAGATATTTAATGTGGTAATAAAAACATAGACATTTAAAATCTAACAATTGTTGGATTAGCATAACAACATTAGTAATTTCATGTATTTAATGTGGCATACTAATTTAATAAATACTAATATGTGAAAATGAAACAGATCTGATTTAGATAAAGTTTCAGGTTCACCTGTTTTGATTTATGCATTTTCTACTCAGTCTGAATTTCAAGTCCTTTTA
Source organism: Uropsilus gracilis (assembly GCA_004024945.1). Taxonomy (NCBI): domain Eukaryota; kingdom Metazoa; phylum Chordata; class Mammalia; order Eulipotyphla; family Talpidae; genus Uropsilus; species Uropsilus gracilis. Next base: position 32,179 of record PVHY01002164.1, on the reverse strand, counting down.
ACAGCTGAACACTAACTTCAGATTTTATTTGCAGAATATTTTGCTTGATTCTAAGGTATACAAGGTGTACTTTGCTGCAGACATATTTTTATTTTTTATAAAGCTCTGGTATGGAATGTACTTTTGCTGATATAAAAATAAAAACAGCAAATAGGAAAGCACAAACCAACAATAGCAATACTATTTTGCAAGCTTTCCCCTGAGCTATAACTAATCTAGTTGGTTTAGCCTAGAAGAATCATTTTATTGTATGCAATATTCATCTCAAAAAATATTTAAATAACTTAAATTCAAATCATAAAACATAAGGACATGAGAATAGGCAGTTTCCTATTGCCTGGATACAGCCCAATGTTTAAAAATATTTATGCAAAGCAGAAATGTCAGTTATTTAAATCAATTGTAAGGACTTTTAGTTATGAAATTGCAAAGATGTAGTTGGGAAGTCTTGTTTATATTATTTTCTTTTACATAAATGGAGTTAGTAGAATAACACTGTAAAAATTATATGAAATAAAGTCACCATTGCTTTTCAGTTTTAACCAAATTATTTTTTTTAAGAGGGCAGGTATTTTATTCATATTTTTAAATAAAAAATTTTAGTGTTAACTGAGGCAATATGTGATAGCCTCATTAAAAATCACGACTGTGCTGCTCCCACCACCAATTCACCCATAGTCCATCAACCACCATGGTTCATTGTGCCTCCTTTCGTCTTTGTTCTTGTTCTTAACCCTTATCCCCATCCACTACTCCTAGCTTTGGTGCTTCAGTTCTGTATTCATTGAACCAGGGTTCATTTTTAAGCTTCTCTTTATGTGACTCTTAATTTATTTATCTAATATTTTTAAAACAAAAAGCATTTTTAACTTAAATATGTAGTCAAATGTATAATCACATAACAATAATTCTTTTCCTAGTTGTTTACTATTACTTTTTTTCCAGTTTTGAAAAGATAATTATCTCATTTTCTATTGTCACTGTGAAATACTTAAAAAATAATAGAAAATGTTTTTTAGAGTATAACTGGTATCTTTGTAAACAATGTAAAGATTTCTTACATAAAAATGTGACAATTTGTATATTAAAAGACAACTAAAGTTAAATACTCAGTTCGTGTTGTTAATGCTTCAGCTTTTCACATTCAAAATTATTCTAGAATTCTCAGCTAAATGATAGATAATAACAGAGATCTGTGCAAGCATGGATTCTATCAGCAATCTTTTCAAAATCATTTTAAAAAATGCAATACTTCCATCACTTCATCACAGAATAATGCATCCCCCTGTATTTCTATATAAGATTCATGCATTTAGAACTAAATTATCACAGATACCCCTTAATTAGAAAAGTTTCAAAAATGATTTTTCATAATTTCTCTGAAATTAGTGAATAATTAAAATGAAGTTAAAATTAAAAGATTAAAAATCTGCTAGGTATATTTTTCTGAGATATTGAAATTATCTAGTGTATAAAGTGTAAATGATAAGTATAAATGATAAAATAAGTATCTAAGTATAAATGATAAAATAAAACTGTTACAAAACTAACTACAATATTCAATGTTAATATCACATAGTATTAAAACTTTAAATGTTCTGACTAATTATTAAGGAATAAAATAAATTTTTCTGACAAATTCATTAACTAAGATAAAGGAAAATTATGAAACTTCATTAGGAAGCAGTGGTTTCTTGTTCATGTCTTTCAGTAATCTATTAGGAAAATAGACCAGACTTAACTTTCAATATAGGGTATTTTTAATGATAGCAAAGTTTACTACCTTTTTTTAGAAATGTGGTACTTTCAAAACAAAAAAAAATTGAGACATTTTCAGTAAATACATATCTGTAACCTCAAACCCCAACAAATTTTTTTTCAGAAAGTATCATTATAACTGTAAGCAGTACCTTTTACTATAATTTAATGACAACTATTTCTGTGCTTTTAGAAATAATATTCATCATTTTAATTTTTAATTTGTAAAGGCTATATTTTTTTCAGAAAAAAACAACGTATATCTTCAGAAAAATTCACTCAACATTTTTTTAACTATATTCAAATTATGACAGGAAATTCTTCAGTGAGTATTGCTGTAGAACATCCCAATATGTGCATTCTGCTATCAATATAATTTGAGCTATTTTCTGCCTTTTACTAATACTGTTACTATTAGCTGTGAACATTTTTGTATATATGCCCTGGTACATCTATGCAAGGATCTATTTGTATGATAATCTGGCAACAATATTGTTGTAACATACAGATGACCATTTTCAGTGTCACAAGGTAATTCTCAATGCTGTTGAGTGGTGTTTTATCAATTACAAGCCAACATCAGCATGATTTTCTTTCATTTACATGCTCAGAAGCTTTTGCTATTTTTGCCATCCTAGAATCTGTAAAATGCTATGTCACTATGAGTTTAATTAGCATTTCCTAGTTGTTAATGAAGTTGAAAATAATTTCTTATGCTTATTGATCACTTATTTTATATCTTATAAAATGTTTATTACTGTAATTTGCTCATTTTTCTACTAATTTATTTTATAATTGATTTTCCTTATATATTATGATCGTGTTATCATAATATTTACAATATAGTTCTCTGAAGGTTACATTTTATATACAAAAAGGATCTTCTTCCAAATTGGGGCTGGAACTTTGATAGTTTAAGAAACATTTTTCAGTTTGAATTTATGAAAAAATATTTCTATATATCCTTCTAAAAATACTGTTTTGCTTTGCACATGTCTTATGCTTTAAGTGAACCATTTTTCTTAATTTAAGATGGAAATCAAAGTGGAATAACTTAGTATGCAAATAATTACTTTGACATCTGTTCAAAACACAAGGAAAAACTCACAAAAACACATGCAAACAAATCTAACAGCGTATTTAGTCCACAAATCTAAACACAAACATCTATTGTCTATTAACAAAGATTATTCTTCTCTGAAATGCCAGGTATCATTTGCAAAGAGGAAATTTTGAAGGTTGTTTATCACTTAAGGAAACTCATCACTCAAAGCAAGCTCCTTAAAATCACTTGAGATAATTAACTGTCACTGTCTGATATCATTAGTCAACACTGTTAAATATAATTATATGCCTGAAAAGAGGATCACCATATTTCCCCGAAGACCTTTCTTTCTGTGTGCCCACAGGTTTTTCCATTATATCCTGGGGTAAACATTAACAAGGTGTTTCATGTGATCACAGCAGTGTTAGCTCTGTCATATACAAGCTCACAGACTCATCAAGTTTGTGCTGAGCTGATAATGTAAATTTCTCAAGCAGACTACCAAAAGCAGACATTTTATCTGGGCTCTGTTCTAAGGAAACTGTTACTGATATTTTGTGTTTGTGTAGGGCTTTTTTGTTGTTGTTTTCTACTTGTTTATTTGCATTAGCCTATCTCAGAATTATCATCCTGAAACAAGGACATGTTTTCAACCACTTCTAAGGAGGTGGAAGCAAATATGCTCCTAAAATACATATGAAAGCAACTAATTTGCAGCATGGCTAGAAGCCACAAAGCATTTGCAAATAAGAAGAGGTATGAATAAGAACTTGTTTTGGATTATTTGCCAAATTGCTTACTTTTTAAAAAGCATGTATGTTTCCATTCCTGAGCTGTAGATCCTGGATGCAGAAATAATCCATAGACCAAAGCAAAAATTTAGGTCAAATTTATATCAAAGTAAGCAGTGTATATGTTAGTTCATCATTTAAAACATAGCACAGGTAATGATACAGTGATACATACATCTGATAAAGAGCTAGTTACTCTCCTGTTACTATAGACTTGCAGATTCTACAGAGAACTAAGTAGTACTTTGACTAGCATACCTGCCTGACAGGACTCCTCCCACCCCCAGGAGTTCTCTTGTCAGGAAGGAAGGGTATATAGATGATGTTGGAAAAAGGAAGGGATAGGTCATTTTGGGGAGCTACCAATTTGGGGTTTAGCATTCTGGGGAGAGGGACAATATAAGTGCAGGCCACGTGGCTGAGGAGGGCAGCCTGGTGATAGGACCAAGCCTGTGGAGAGACCATGAGGAGGAGGCCTTGATGAATCTGCGATTGGTTCCTGCTCTTCAGAGTTTCTGCCACCTGAAATGAAGAGGACACAGCAAGGAGAGACAGTAGCATCTTCGACTGTGTGCTTGGCAGAGCTGGAGCACGCCAAAGAAAGATGTCTACTCTTTGAGCATGTGTAAATGAACTCTGAAGGATTGGACAAGTTGGTGAGGTTAACAGGACTAAAGAACTGAGGGTTTTAGACAATCTGGGAGAAAAGACTTTAGACAATGTCGAGAAAGGTTTTGGACAATGGTTGGAGTAATTGGAGTTTTTCTTGTATGTTTCTTTCTGTAGTAAATAGGTATTCACTTTGTTTAGTAATAAATTAGTCTACACTCTAAAAGTCTTGTTCTGGCTTGGAATTTTAGTGAAAATGCTGGTGGTGGCAGAAAGAACCCACATGTTTGAATATCTGTAGGCTGCAGGAGTTGCAAAGGGTAAATTGAGGTAAACTAGTTAGGTGAAAACTGTAGTTTCTGAGTTTTTCTTTTGCTGGTCTGGGAGAGAGAGAAAGCTGAGGAAAGCTGCTGACAAGCAGCAGGGAATTCCACATAACAAAAAGGAAGGAGTCAGTAAAAATGTAAGGTCTTAGTATGCCTGGAAGAATCAGACAGAGGATTTCAGTTTTAAGTTAGAAAGCCTCTTTTACCTCATAACAGTGCTACATCTACACAACATGAAACCATTTAAGGTTAAAATTAAATTAATTTTTAAAAATCAATAAAGACATAAAATTGAATGCCTCAATCCAGTTGTTTGATAGCCACATTGGTTAATTGTCTCCATACCAAAGAGCACAGATATAGAACAATCTCACCACTGTAAAAAGTTCTATTAGATATCTATCTCTATTCTACATAGTTTATCTTTGAATTATTCTTGTTGTTTATAATCATCTTGTAATTCATTTTTAACCTCTAAAACAGAACTTTAGTTATGAAAACTTTAGTTGCTTTAGTTATGACAGTTTTTATGCCAGGTACTTTTTATTTTTCCTTTATAAGTCATGAGTTATAAAATACCTATGCACAGATGACCATGGGATATCTAAATATTGAGGTGATATTGCATCATGTGATCTTTCTTTAAAAAGAACAGTGAAAATGGATTATTCTTTGAAATAAAATATCTTCAAAAATTAAATTTAACATGTTTAAGGGAAATAATTTGAATTATTTAAATCCAGAAAATTTATACAAAATACCTTTAGGCTAATGTTTAGACAATAATCCTAACCAGGATAAGGGATATGAGGCAATCTTTTCGGGCACAACCTTAAGTAAAAAAAAAAAACCTTAGTGTTAACAATAAATAACATCAATGCAGTCAAAAAAATAATATAAAAATAACTGCATAATATCATTGGTGAAGAAAATATCACTTTAATTTAGAAAATGATTCAAAACTTACTTGAATACTCAAGTCACTTACCTCATAGAACACTGGTGGAGCCTGCCGTTTTATTATTTCTTTTTTCATGTTTGTCCAAAATTTAAACATTGAATAATTATTATTACAAAAATAATAACATGTGTTAGATCGCTAAACAGTTCAACGATTTTTCCATATTAGACACAGATCTGAATGTTTATAAAAAATTATAAAAGTTGATAATAGTATATTTATAACTATTCAGCTTATACTATCAAATAATAAAACTGTAATATCTTGATGAGGACAGGATATTGGAAATGCATTAGATTATACATAACTATATTATTTTTCATATTGCTTGATTTTTAATCACACTTTGAACTATAATAAACTGGTAGCCCTGCATGTTTACTAAATATAAAACCCACACCAAGAACTTCATCAGAGTATTGTGTCACAACAAATACCGAAAATCAGTTTGAATATTTAGTGGGAGACACATAACTAAGTAACTATGAAACATTCATTCACTGTTACATTTCCCAATTATTTTACTGTGTTTAGTTAAATAATACTATAACATTAATGGGATGCTATACAAGTTACATATAAAATGTGCTTTTTTAACTATGTAAAAAGTGTTAAATAAAAAGGTTAAACAGAGGCAACAGAAAAACTATCAGTCATAGTAAACAGATATATTGATTATGGTTTAATATTTTTCATCTTTAATTTACTTATTAATAGTCTATCATGTATATATCATTTGTATGGTGAAAACGAGGTTTAAATGGAGAAAGCATGTACTTTTTAAAATCATTTTATGTGGTTCTGAATGTAAAATAATTTCAACACTTACTACAAATACTGGCATTTGAGTAACTTTCCCATGTGTAGATGAAAGGATTATCACTGTGTAGGTATTTTTCTTTCTCTTATTTTGATCATCAATTCACTTGACAAGTTTCATTAAGGTACTTTACCTTCAGGCAAGAAAGAGTGCAACGAGTATTACTAGAATTAAAATCAATGCTGTTCCACAAAGAAACATTATAACAGATGTTATCTAATTTGTTTACAAGACATTTCATTTTTTTCACAACATCCAAGTTTTAGGATAATCTTTGTTTCTTATGATACTTGTAGAAACTGGTAAAGGAATACTTCATTTACAAAAACATCCAAATACATCCAAATAATAATTGATCTAGAAATTCTTTGTGTACTTTTACAAGTTCTCTGTCATTATACCTGATAATTTTGTAAATTGATATTTCTTAACTTCCTAGAGATTTAATTCTATGTCATAATCTAAAAACATTAATCTTGTCTAGGTATTATATGAAATCTGATTAGTCTCACACTACCCATTATACTAGTTTCTGCAAAACTCTTGACACTATTTCCCACTTGTAGTCACAAAATTTTTCCTCTGAATTTGCTTACTCCTTGTACACTGGACTACCCAGGGTCGATTTCTATTATAACCCATATAGAGATTGTTTCCCATTTCTTGAGTTAAAGGTAAATTGAACTTATCCCTCAGGATGACTTTCACCAAAACTTGAATACCATAAAGGCTGACCAGACTATATTCCCATCAACAGTATAAAGGGTTACTTTTCCTTACCAAAATTTGCTCTGGATTTTGTGATACTGCTCATTCTCACAGGTATGAAATTTAATTATCTCATTGTGGTTTTGATTTGCACCTCCCTGATGAAGTGACATTGACCATCTTTTCATGTGATTGTTGTTATCTGTATGCCCTCTTTGGAGAAATGTCTATTTACATTATTTGCATTTTTATGGGGTCATATGTTTTCATATTAAGCTATAGAGGTTTTCTTAGAATGTGGTATTAGTCATTTTTTGGATATACAATTGCAAATACCTTCTCCACTCAATGGGTGTTTTCTCATTTTAATGAGAGATTCTATAATCTTTAATTCTATAATTAAAACAAAGAAAATTTTAAGTTGATATAGTCCCATTTACTTATCCTTGTTTTTATTATTTTTTCTTTGCTGTTGCAGTTGAGTTCCCAAAAATATCTCTGAAGCCAGAATCTCAGGGTGCTCTATAAGTTTTCTTCTATGTATTTTATGAATTCAGGTCTTGTATCACTTCTCAGAATTTTGGCCATGATCAAGTGTATGAATTCAGGTTTTACATTCAAGTTTTTTAAACCAAAACTCTAGATCAAAGCAGTGGTCTAATTTTATGTTACTTTCTAGTTTTCCCAACATCATTTACTTAAAAAAAATATTTTAAACTCTATTGTATGTTCCAGGTTTTTTGTTTTTGTTTTTGTTTTTTTCATAAATTAAGTCTATATAAGAATGGGCTTATTTCCTGGTTCTCAATTCTATTTCATTGCCCAATGAGTCTATTTTTATCCTAATAACATACTGTTTTGTCTGCTATATCTCTATAGTATAATTTGTAGTATGGAAGTGTGATTAGGTTCTTTTCTATCATGACTCTTTTGGCTATCTGGGGTCTTTTTGGTTTTCAAAATATTTTTTAAAAATCTATTACATAATCCAACAATTTCACTTCTAGTTATTGTCTGGCGAGTGCAAAAACTCTAATTTAAAGGAAACTGCCTAAGTGTACAATGATAGATGAGTGAATTAAGATACACAGACGTAATGGAATACCACTAGAAGGGAAACTGAAATTCTTTCATCTTCAACAACATGGATGGAACTGAAGGGGACTTTCATAAGCAAAATAAGTCAGAAGGAAAAAGACAATGAATGATCTCACTCATATAAGGAATATAAAGACATAAAGGGAGAAACACAAAGAAACTAAAGCATCCATATATATCAGTCTGCAAGACTGAACCTAACATAGATAAGACTGTCAGAGGGGTAGGGGAGGAGTATATGGTGTAGCAGAAAAGAATGAGGGAATCCCAACGGACTTAGGTAGAGGATTGCAGGTGTTTTTGGTGGTTTGGGAATAGATGCCTGAAAAGGTGTAAATCTGTATTTCTGAACCATATACAGTGTTGCACACATTACCTTGATAAAAATAATTCAATTTAAAAATAGCAGAATCCCAGCTCTAATATACACAAAAATAAGACTCTCATCCCATATAATAATAGTTGATGGCTAGATGGCTGGTTTTGTTAGTTCAAAGTATTTAGATAATATCTTTGAGGATGCAGCTGCTTTCTTGAGACTTTTTAAACAGTGTAATTCTCTCAGTATCAGTTTTTCTTTGTCCTTAATGGCAATCTGGTTTCAGGTTGGTGAAGTAGGTGTGAGCCTCAAATCTAGACTGTCAAGTAGACTGAAGGGACAATATCTTGTGGAAGAAAGAATCTGTGATTTTCATTGTCTACTTCAGAGGAAGGAAACTTGTCACTTTGCCAAAAACTCTTTGGCAGACTCTCCATTATGTTTCATTGATTAGAACTGAATAACATGCTACTACTGAACCAAATGAACCAAATCATGACTCCCAAGAATCCTGCAGGAGTTTCATAAGCTGAACCCATTATGATAGTAGGGCATTATTTGCTTTTTATTTTTAAATTGTATTGAAAGATGGAGCAAGTAATGGTGTGTAAAACTGTTAGCACCTTTGCACAGAGCAGGCAGTGATGCCAAGCTCTACTAATGGTCATCACATTCTTCACTGCCATGCACTTTCCCATAAATAAAAGTTAGCTTCACTTAAGGGTGCCCATGGTAAGACAGAAAAATAAATATTTCTAGATGTTAACCCTTCAGTTCATGAATTTTTAATATTCTGTGTGGGTAAATTGGAAGTATGAATAAAAACTTTCACTAGATATTTAAGCATAATGATTATCTCAAGAAAAAAAAACGTGTTGTTTGTGCTGTAAGATGAACTAATGAATATTCCATTCATTTTATTTTGAGCAAATGACCAAAACAAAACAAAACAAAAAAACATAGGTATTCAGATGTGCAAATTTGGTGAATGTTTTAAAAAAATAAGCCAAGTGAGTGTGTCACTATAAGATAAATTGATAGTATTTGCAGTTAATGCTAAAACCTAAGCATTTACTTTAAATTAGAATTTTGGAAAATGTGTATATGCTTGTTTTATAGTTTTCCATAATTAAAGATTTCCCTGATGGAACTGATGGTGATATTCATAAATTATGTTTGTAAATGTAATCTTTTAGAGTACTATATAATAAAGAAGGTTACTAATTCTGAAGGTCTGTGAAGTTAAAATATTATCATTTTTCCAATGACCAATACATGACATAATTATTCAAAGCTCAAGAAAGATCAATGGATTTTAATTTAATAAAACATGAAACAGTCATTAGTGAGGATTCAGGGTGGAATTAAGTACAGAGTACAAAGCTTTTTGTCTTAACAGTGGCTAAGGTTAAAGAGAAAAGGAGTGTATCAGAGGCGTGCACATGAGGTACCCAACAGAGCCTGAATTGAAAATGGAGCATGCTCCAGTTTCCCAGTTTAAAAGGCTGATTATTTCCTAATCCTTCTTCTGGTGAAGGCAGTCCAATGGACAGATTTTAGTATTAGTTTGAGTGAAAGTCCAATTGAACGTGAAAAACTCATTCTTATCTCTGAACCTCAAACTTTAAATTGCAATGTAAATCACTTCAATTCACCCTCTGATAAAGAAAGGCTCAATTCCCTGGCAGATTGATCACAATTGCAATTAAGTGTGGTCTACGACTATGAAGTTTATAGAGTAAGTCCATCTTAAGTAATTGTAGAATTCTGAATTTCTTGTATAAACATAGTTCTTCAAAGAACTTTCTTCATCATAAAAATTCTGAATTAAAATCCCCCTCTGGGTAATATAGATCAATGCTCTACAACCAGGATTAAAGTAATTTAAACTCACTAAACCGATAGGATATCTCATTACAAAATTAAACAAACAGGGGCAGCTTTCCTTTTTTTCCATTATTTTATCACATTCCTACATAAATGTCCCTTTCACAGCAATCCCTATTTCCCTATAATAGAAAAGAGTTCCTTGAGGAAAACATAGCTCCCTCCACATGATCATTTATTTATCATAGTTACAACTTATTTGTACAATTAATTATTGAGAATCTGTTTCACAATTAGATCTCAAGTTTATTAGAACAGGATTAAGTGTGGTATTTTCACCGCTGTATAACCAGGACTTAATATATTTTCTGTAAGGTATTGGGTCTTCCATAAATTTGTAATGAATAAATATTGAGTGAAATCATGCCTTACTTTATAGTGTTGTTCAAAAACAAAGTAAAGCATGGTTATAAATATAAAGGAGGAATGAAAGAATTCTAAAAATACATATTGAAATAAGAGATATGATCTTGGGTTTTCAAAATATTTAGCATGAAAACCTTGGACACCTTTTAAAAAAGATTTCATTTGTTTTGAAAAGATAACATTTTATATTTAGTCATGAATCTAAAAGCATAGTTGTAAAGATTTGGGTGGAGGGCTGTGAGAAAGGATGAGCGAGAGACATTAACACAGTTAGACTGCAGACTATTAGAAGCATGGCTGGTAGCAACTTTAAGGTAAATTACTCGGCTTTTTATAGGGTCTAGGCAAGGGAGAAAAAGGTGACTATGAGAATGTTTTATGATTAATTAACTAGGGAAGACTAATAGCTAAGGTAATAAAATTTGGGTAAAACAGTTTTTGTGAGATAATATCAGGCAGGGATTTATTTATACATTGTTGGTAATTTTTAAGGAATGTTTTTTAAGGCAAATATTGGGGGAATGGAGAAGTTGCTTTTTGCTTTTGGACATTTGTCATGTTAGTTTTTAGTGTTTTGAAGTCAGATAATATAGTAAAATGAAGGGTTTTTTTATTTTACAATTATGAGTTTTGTTTGGTTTTAGCTGGCAGTCTCTAACACGTAGTTAGATATTATCTTGACACTAATTGACCCTGTCCTCCCAGAAAAAAAACATGATAAAATAAGTATATACCTTAGTGTTTTACATCTTTTATCAGTATACTCATGTTTTAAATAAGATATAATTCAGAAAATTTCCATAAAGTCCTGACAGACCAAAATTAATATCACAAATATGATGATCTAGGGGATATATACACTTTTAAAATATAAAATAAAAAGTTATATAAGTCAAAACATGCCAGCTTTTTAAAAAGACATTGAAATCTCAGCGGAAAAAGACAATAGTAGCATGTATGTAATTTAAGCACAGTATGTAAAATATCATATGAAAAAATGCTCAACATCATTAATAATCAGGGAAATGAAAATCAAAACTGCAAAGAGATACCACCTCACACCAGTAAAATAGCCTGTATCAAAAAAAATAGGCAACAATAAGTGCTGGCAGTGATGTGGAGAGAAAGGAAAACCTCTACACTGCTGACGGGAATCAAAACTAGTCCAGCCACTACAAAAAGCTGTATGGAGGACCCTCAAGCTACTGAAAATGAAACTACCATTTGATCCAGCAATCCCACTTCTGGAAATATACCCAAAGGACACCAAAACACTAATTCAAAAAGACACCTTTACTCGGATATTTGTCACAGCATTATTTACAATAGCCAGGACATAGAAGCAACTCAAAAGCCCCAAAACTGATTAATTGTTTTTTTTTAAAGTGGTATATTTACACAGTGGAATATTGTTCTGTAATGAAAACCAACAAATACAAAGCATTTGTAATAACATCAATGAACCTAAAGGGAATTACATTAGCAGAGCTATGTCAGAAAGAAAAAGACAGAAACTATATGGTCTCACTCATTGATGGGAATAGCAAACAAAATGGCAAGAAAAAAAGTCAAAATAAAATAACAGAACTGGAGCAAACAGCTAGGGAAGGAGAGAGGGAAAGGAAAATTGGGGATGGGAGGAGCACAAAAAGATCAAAGATTTTCATCTAAGTTGTAAATTTTAAGTTGTTTTTCAGTCTGAAAAAAAGGATTAATGTATTCTTCCTAAAGAAAATATTGTAGATACAAAAGATAAACTCATCAGAAATTTATTTTCAATGCCAATATTGCTTGGTTTTAGAAATTCTTGCTTTTATTTTGCTATTTGCGGAGGGAGAAATTTAAGGGACTGGGGAATGGTTAACTACAGCAAATAAAAAATAGTTTTGTAAATAGGAAAACAAAACAAAAATAGTAATAATAGTAACAATAGAGTAAATATGGTAATAATAATAGTAAAAATCAAAGATTTTTAGTTTTGTATCCTCTGTTACTCCAAGACTATAGAATCCTATATCCAGTCTTCTTATCCAAGTCAGAGAGAAAAGGAAAAAAGAGAGAATATGAAAGATTTCCAGGGATATTTAGGACTCTGAATGATTTTTATCACTTCTGTCATTACTTTCTTGAACATTAACAATCACACATAATCTGTACAACTACAAGAAATTCTAGGAAGATAAAATATTTATGGTGATACAAGTCAGTTTCTACCACAAATGAGTTGCACAATAATTATTTTAAAGCAAAAGTTAAATAACAGTATAATAAAAAAGGCTTTATAAAAGTAAACATTGAAGATGAACTAACAGATACCACTGTTAGATATTACTATATTTATTTTAAAGTTTTTTTCCAAATGTTTCTTCAAAAAATAGCACTATTTCATGATGCATTTATAGTTTCTGACCCACCAAATATAGACATTTGTAAATATTTTATATCCATAATTTACATAGAAAAAAAAAAGCAGAGTAGCAATATTTTTAAATATGCAACTTATCAACAAATGTAAGTGGATTCTTTTCAGGATCAGAACACTTTGATCCTAAAAGGTTATACAAGTATAATTGTTAAGCACTTCAAGACTCTGAATCCATTACATGTTTCGGGTCAGCAACTCATGAATCAAGGTCACAGCCATCACTACCAATTTCCATGGTAATGAAATTTTGCAACCATTTTGAGTTATTAGTGCTTCAAGGATTGTTGAGCAGGAGATCAATGATGACATGACTTTATCTTAGTTCATTTTAGGAATTCTCTAACTGCATGAAAATTATCCCAAAAAGTGAACCAAAATGACAGAATAATGATATTCCTAGAAAAAATTCTCTACCTCTGTGGACAAATCATAAATATATTTATTTTCAATCATTAAAAGAAGCAAAATTCAAAAATATATTTGACAATTAGAATTACACAGTAAAATGTAATTTTGTTCTTATTTAAGAAAAGAGATACACATTTAAAAAATAATATACATAACCTTACAAATTATTTTGACAAACAAAAGTTAAGGAATAAACTATAGGCCTGATATATGTTTCTTGTATGTGTGGAGTTATGTAGTTTTGCCTTTTTGTCACTGATTTATTTCACTGAGCACAATGTTTTCAATGCTCATTTGTGTTGTAATGTGTCAAAATACTCTACTTTTAAGGTTAAATAATTTCCCACATAAAAATCCAAGAAAGTTTATGAAAATATTTATCTAGACATCAAAGAATGCTTAACAATTGAAATGCACTGGTTTTCAATATTTCCTCCCTTGCCAGAGAAAATTGCCTTATTTTCTAGACAGACAGATTGTAGCAAGCCTAATACTAATGTTAAAGCACAATTCTATCAAAAGGATACATTTAAAAATATCTTTTTAAAAGTGAAATAAACATATTTTAATAAAGATAATGCTATGAGGTTAGTGTCAAATAATGAAATTTACAGATATAGATTTTCCTACATTTCAATATTATTAAAATACAATGAAATTCACAGTGTTAGTAATATCTATTTGATCCCTCCTATATTTTCGACACATGTTCATCTGATACAGAGGAAATATCCATGTTCTGCATGTCTAGTTTGATTGTTTTTCATTACAAGTCCTTCACTTGTACAGAAACTTTGATTCCACAATAATATGGTTCAGTGGTGTAATGAAAAGCTGTTTCAACTCTACAGGGGTTATATCACAATTTCAAAGGTTATTCCACAGCTGAAAAATTCTTTTTATGTTGTACTTAATGGACATATGACTTGAAATATATATATATAGTAATTTTTAGCTTATCCCTTTCTCACAGACTCAACATCAATATTCATGATCAATATCTCAGAGGAATTTTCTTTAAAATTTTTTAATATTATTATCCAATAAGTGAGAACCTACCCAATAAACATCCAATATATATTTACAATGCTTAGTAATAAAATAGCATTTAAGAAATTACATCTATAAAATACTGCAATAAAATAATAAACATTCCAAATAGAAATATATATAGAAAATACACAACACACTCACACATGGAAATAAAACTTCGCATTATATTTTTCAGAATATGTTAAGCATGGGACTAGCCCATAGATTCTCATAATATCATTTTTAAGAAAACTTTGTATATGTTGGAAGAGTTATTTTCTCATTTTTCTGCATTTAAGAACTATTTTACGCTCTTTGTTTTAATATGTATCCATATGTTCTGCATGCAGAAAGTGTTAGTCACTTACTCAGCAGTGAGCCTGCCCTTAAGAAACACTGTGCTATTGATTCAGTCAGTATTCACAAATATTGTACCCTCAAACATGTAATGTAATCCTTGAATAAGCATAAAACCTAAATTCTCATTAATATTTAGAGGAATTGCACAACACCCAAAAGGAGTGTTGTGCAACCATCCCATTCATGGCACCAATTGTGCTAGCTCACCAGGCCAAGGTGGGGAGGTTCTTTATTGGTTCTAACAGCCATATAATGTCAGAGCCCTGGGTGCTTTTTTACAGGCTTTAGTGCTCTTAGGGAACCAGGTACACAAGCACACCAGGCAGGGAGATTGGCAGGCAAGGAGGCTAGGCAGCAGCGGCAGGGGGCCTGGGAAGAAAGTGAATCCCACTGGACTTCCCAAAAGTCTCCATACTCTCTCTGGCCTCTTTCTCTGCATGGTGTTCTTCCCCATGTGCTCTGTCCCCACGTTCTCTCTTCCCAGAGTGGCACTGCCCTTTATCTCCTTCTATCAAGCCCAGGTCAGCCCCTCACACATACACACACCCATTGAAGCAAGCATGTACTATCACAGGGAAGGCACAATACCACAGGTGCTGATCATAGAAGACAATGGAGGAAAAGCCTAATGATTCATTTACCCTCCAAGAGTGTCACTGACCAGTTTCAATCAAATTGGAATTTGTCCATAATTGTATATCCCAAAGTAAAAAAGGATTCAAGTAATCACATTAAGTGAAAACGCACCTAACTGGAAAGCAAATATTTTTCAAAAGCATAAAACTAAATAAAAGAGTATCATAAATGATATACAGTAAGTCTTACATCTTTGATTCAGTGGAACACAAAATGGCATAGAAATGAAAAGGTGAAAAACAATATGGTGGAACAAAAAGACTAAAAGCAATCACTCTCCTGAAATATATAAATTAAAAAAAAAAGGAAAAAGGATTGATATATTATCCTGACCAAAAGGAGAGAGAATGGACAGACTGTATACCCAGACTTTAAATTATACTACAAAGCTACAATAGTTAAAATAGCATGGTTCTGGAATAAAAACAACCACACCAACCAATGGAATAGAATTGAAAGCACACAACTCAGGGTGGGGACAGGACAGAATGGGAACGGTCAGGGGATGGTGAACACCAGAGATCACAAAGATGTGAAATTTATAGATAAATAAATTATTTGTATTTTAAAATAAAACAAAAATAAATAAATAAAAATATCTCCCATTTATTAAAGTGATTTGAAAAAAAAAAAAAAAAAAAAAAAAAAAAAAAAAAAAAAAAAAAAAAAAAAAAAAAAAAAAAAAAAAAAAAAAAAAAAAAAAAAAAAAAAAAAAAAAAAAAAAAAAAAAAAAAAAAAGAAAAGACAAAAACACAGAGGAATAAAGAAAAATAGTGCTGGGAATCCTGAACTGCTACATGCAAAAGAATGAATCTAGACTACTCCCTCACACCATATGCAAAAACCAATTCAAATGTATAAAAGACTTGGATATAAAACCTGAAAACATAAAATATATAGAAGAAAACATAGGCAGAACACTCCACGACCTATATAGGTCTCTCAGGACACATCTATATAAGCAAAGAAAATGAAGGACAACATCAGTGCTAGAACTATATGATGCTAAAAACCTTCTGTACAGTAAAAGAGACAAAAACAAAACAAACAAACACCTAACCAAATGGGAAAAAATGTTTGCACTTCACTCACCTGAAAGGGTTCTAAGATCCACAAAGAATTCACAAAACTTAACAAAAGTGAAACAAAAAGCCCAGTCAAAAAATGGGCAGAAGAGCTTCAGAGACACTTTTCCAATGAGGAAATACAAATGGTCAAGATGTTTATGAAAAAATGCTCAACATCAGTAATAATCAGAGAAGTGAAACTCAAAACTGCAATGAGATACCACCTCACACAAGTAAGAATGGCCTGCATCAAAAAAAAAAAAAAAAAAAAAAAGGGAAACAACAAGTACTGGCAGGATGTGGAGAGAAAGGAACATATTTTTACTGCTGGTGGGAATGCAAACTGGTCCAGCCACTTGGAAAACTGTTTGGAGGACCCTCAAACTACTGAAAATGGAACTACCATTGGATCCAACAATCCCACTTCTAGAAATCTACCCAAAAGATACAAAAACATTCAAAAGGACACGTGTACTCAGATATTTACTGCAGCACTATTTACTATTTATAATAGTCAAGATATGCAAACAACCCAAATGCTCCAAAAGAGGCAAGTGGATCAGAGTTGTGACATATGTACACAATGGAATACTATTCTGCAATTGTAAAAAAACAATTTTGATGCATTTTTGATAACATGCATGAACCTAGAAGAATCATGCTATCAGAAATAAGCCAGAAAAAAAAAAAAAAAGAGAAATACTGGATGATCTCATCTATATGTGGGATATAGGGAAAACAAACAAACAAAAGAACAAGAAAAATTTAAAGCTGTCAACAGAACTGAGCATTGAGCAAGAGACAGGGAATAGGGTAAAATTCGGCGAGGGATTTTGACAGATTAAGATTTTAAAAGATTAAGATGATTCATGGGTGACAAAGTAGTAGGAGAACCTCAGGGTAGACAATGATATTATTTTTATACATGTGTGTAAAATCAATTTTTAAAAAGTTAAAATTAGAAAAGAATAGATATTTAACCATGAAGTTAAAAGTTCTCTATTCATTAGCTTTTTCTCTCTCTAATTTCTCTGTAATTCTTACTAAGAATTAGAGTTCTTAGTAGAACTTAGTTCTTAGCAAGAATTCATACTGTATCAAATTGTTAAAAAGTAAAACACCTATTTTACTAGGCTATTCAAAGTCTGAGTTTTTTGTTAAATTAAACTTCTAACTTCTAAATGATTATCAAGAAGACATATTCGACTAATGGCACAATATTATCTGCTGCAACTAACTGAGATACTTTTCTTGATTCTCATCCTTATCTCAAGTTCACAGTTCAGGTGAGCTAACACTTTTTATTTTTTAACTAAGTTCAGGAGTTCAGAAGTGTTAATTCTTTCCACTGTTAAATAGGACTAATTCTAATTCTTGCAAACCATCACTTGCTTGTTTTAATTATAGGTGAATGCCCTCTACAATTTCTGCCAGTAGCATAATGCTGAAAAGACTGCAACTGCAAAAGTGCAAATTCAAGTCAAGAAACTGTCATTATAGCCCATGCATGTAAAACAGAGGAAAAAAAAACAACACACACACAAGATCCACACTAGATCTAGATCCACACTAGATCTAGATCCACACTAGATCTAGATCCACACACAAACACACACGCACACGCATCTATTCCCAGTTGCTGGAAGAGCATCTAAAACCTTGTAATTTCCTTAACACCAAAAGCATTAGAAGCACCTTTTTTTTTTCCCCTCTAATAGTAGGTTTTGACCTCATTCCTGACACAAAGCTCAGAAATCTCTTGGAATTTCCTGGGCTATAGTTGTACCTTTTCTTATAATGAAGCAACTTTGGGTGGACTTCTCTTGCATGGGAGCTAGTAACCAGGAACCTAAATGGCCTTTTTCATCCTGGCCCCCTCTAGCTACACACACACACACACACGGACACACATATGCACACATATATCATTTCAGGAAGCAGAGAAGTTTGGAAATTGACTTAATGATTGATCATGCTGATGTGACAAACATTACATAAAAATTCCAATAATGTGGGGTTCAGGGAGCTTCCAGATTAGTGAACAAATCGGAAGCAAGTTAGGTAGTGTACCCCAATCCCATAGCTACAGAAGCTCATGCATTTAGAACCCTTCTGAACCCACCTTATGTTTCTCTTCATCTACATGTTCATTTCCCTTTATGTATTTTATATTACACAAAGTTGGTAAATGTGTTTCCTTGAGTTCTGTGAGCTCTTTTAGCAAATTATTAACCCAAGAGAGAAGTCTAATCGAAGCCAAGCTAGACAGAAACCATAGATAACCTAAAGACTTACTATATGTGACTGGTATCTGAAGTAGGAGGCATTCTGGTGACTGATCCCTTAACTTGTGGAATCTGATACTGAGCACAGGTAGACCGTGTAAATTATAGAACTTTGAGCTGGTGTCAAAGAAAATGTGCGAGAAAAGCCCACACATCTGGAATCATAAGAATAGGGGGAGGCAGAAGTATGAAAGTAAAAAGAAATGGATAGAAATAGTAATAGAGTTTTTCTCTTCAATAAGTCGCATGAATATGCTACAAGTGTAACAAGACATAAACCATAATTTTCAACCTCAGCCCAGGAAGGATTTAGAGTCCACTTCAGCTAAAGCTTTTAGTATTATGGCAAATTGCTACAAAATTAATTCTGAAATAGTACTTTAGTTTTAGTCTGGGGGGTAAGTACAGTCTCCTTCAAAGCAGTATGGAAAGTTTACCAAAAAAATAAAGGTTTTATTTAATAAGTCTATAAAGTCTTCTTTAAATAGTCCTTTAATTCCAAGTATCAATATTTGGACTGATAGTCTCTGGAATAAAAATACATTACAAAGAATAAACAAAATTTAGGATGAACACAAATATGTCAAGCTATATATTATTTACATAATGCCATATTAATGTTGCAATCTTCCTTTAAAACATTCAAAGACATTGAAATAATACATAGAAAATTCCAATCACAAATACAGCATTACAGCAGATACTTTGGTGACCACTGTCATCATTATTATAAAGTTTCTATTGAGATTCCCAGGTTACTTTCCCATGGTTCTCATCCACCTGTAAGAGGTATCTCCTGGAAAGTCAAACTTTATGAATTCTACTCATGCTTCGGCATTTTTCTAAACACTATACACCACTATATTATTATCTACATCTTTGGAAATAAAAATATTTCATAAGTTTTCACATGTGTTTATTGATCCTTCTCCAGTACTGTTTAAGGATTATAATTATTTTGGTATTTTTCTAATCTAAGAAAAAAAATTGACTGTAAGTTTGCCATCTCATTGCCTTGTGAAATTGGGTTCCAGAAATCATAAGTGATGAATAACTGAGGTATGAAGTGAGGAATAAGACATATAGATGATTCAGAAGGCATGAAAATAAATTTAGTTTGGAATACTAAAGAGAATACAAGCCAGCCCAGTCAATATGGGGATCAGTGTAAACATAAAGTGAAGAATACAGCACTAGCAGTATCCCATCCAGTGAAATCCCCTCTTACACTCAGTACATGCTCTAAAATAAATCTTCACTCTTAAATTGCATATAATAATATTACTGTGAGTAAGCCCTTCAATCACTCTATAAATTTTGTATTATACAGATCTTCAGATCTTAATAATGCTACCAAGTTAACTCTTCCTCCAACAATGAATAAAACAGATGTTTTGTCAGCTGGCAACAGATGGAAGTTTTGAGTGGCGCTTAGAACCATTAGTAACTCAATTATAAATCCTCAAAAACAAAAATTACACTCAGGTTACCAGATGCTAAAACTAACTGTTAACCTTCCACTCACCCAGTCTCCATTCCAAACAGCAAAAACAAAACCCTTTTTTCCTTTAGGTTAACCTCACAGTATACATGCCTCATATCATGCAAAATTTGCTGCATAATTTATTCTCTCCTCATATCCTCACATCTCCTGCTTTTGCTCACCTTCCAAGAATACACAGTTTCACTATAAACTTCAAGGAATATAACTGTCGTATGACAAAATTTCACACTAAAGCACATTGTGGTACTCTAGAGTGAGGCAAGCAAAAGACTGAAGCTTTCAAAACAAATTTGAAATGAAAACTACAGAAATAATGAAATATAGTGTTTCATTGTTCAAATTTATTGTGAATTCTCATTTCTAGTTTTTGAGGACTCTATATTTCTTGTGAATGTCTAAATATGGCTATATTTTAACTCTTTAAACAGCATTTTAAGTTTTCTTTATTCATTATATAATGTTACAAATGTTAAATTCTTCACAACATGCTCTGAAACCTATATTTTTTCCAGTATTTCCCTCCCTCTGTGAGACTTTAGTCCCAATAGCTTTCAATCTGTACAATGTGTAGCTAGGATATCACTTTTGAATATTCTAGTTTAAGCATAGTGCTCTGGTTTCTAAAAGGTACTCTTTTAAATGCAACATTAAAATTAAAGACGATTACATTTTAGTTTATGGTGTTATAGAAAATCAAGTTGAATCACAATTACAATAACTAGTAATTTTTTATAGTCAATGTCACCAGAAATATTTAAATTGATTTTTAAGGAAAAACAACATTTTTGTGTTATAGAATGAGGGGTTACTTACTGTTCTTTGGAGTTTCAGTTAAGACTGAAGTTTTACTATATTTTTTTCTGTGTGAATGGATGCAAAAACATCATGTGTGCATGGTTTTCCCCTTAGGTTATTTACTTGTCAAAAGTAGCTAGGGGAGCAAGAAGCAAGATAAAGAGAGCTGAGCCAGAAAGAAAACAAAAACTATTGATATTAATATTTTCCTCCTATTTAAAACAATGAATGAATAAAATGCAAGTTATTAATTACCTAAAGTCTCATCCCTTTATTTGTCAATCAGCATTTTAGGAGTAATTTTGGAAAATAGAACTCTACTGAAATTTTCTCTGTTTTAGTAATGTTAGATATCACTGTTAATGTGTTATTCAGTTTTCTTTGTGCAAAGCATGCTTTTCTTCTATTCTCTTATAGGGAAACTAGACTTATTGTTATTTATTACAATGTGTTCATAATAACATAGCAACATGTTTTATATTTACTTGTTTTCATCATTTACAGACATGAATATTTCATAAATGATTTTTTTTGCTACTTTTCATCACAAAAAGCAAATTAAGTATTAATATTAAGTTGCTCTCAAGAGGTTTATTTTACTGTAGTATATGTGTAGAAATATTTCATATATTATGTTAAGAAGTGGGAGTGTTTAATTTTATTCTAAAGCTGGTATAAAATGTTTTATTTTTAAAAGAGGTTTAATGCATTGAACTAGTATAAGACTATCTTAAATTTTTGTTCAAAATTTTAGGATTTCTTCATACAGTTATAGTTGGAATGTGAACTAGAATCATGTAGTTTTGAAGCCCATAAAAGTTTATATCAGTGAATGTGGCACAACTTCAAAATTATTCATCTAACTTCTTATTCCCTGATTCACAGTTAGACTAAATGTTCCAGACTCTAGTTAGTTGAATTCAGGTTGACTAAAGGACAAAGCACTGGACAATATAATGTGAGAACAAATGATGTATGGAGTGCTGTCTACACAGCACCATTAAATCCTGTGATGCATGACCTTGACCTTCTGATTGACTTGATGGCAAGGTAAGAACTATTATCTTTGAAATCACATGTTGAAGCTTACTGAATTGGATCCCTGAATTATTGTATGGACTCTTAATGAATGAGAAATAAAAATTTTCCCTAAGTTTACTGAAGAATAAGTATTTTAATACTTATTAATTTTAATACTTATTTAATACTTATTAATTGATAATACTTATCAATTAAAATACTTATTCTTACTAATTTAATACTCAATCTTAAAGATTATTATTTAATCTTTAAATGTATACTTTTCAAGTGTACAATGCAATAATAGGACAAAACACACTGTCGCATGGTTACCAAGATCAAGATAATTAACAAATTCATCCAATATTGTGCATAGTTAGCTCTTTTTGTTTAGATCCTATCTTGGGAAATTGCCATAATAAAATATACTATTAATGATAATTATTATACTGTTGATTATATCTTTAGCCTATATTTATCTCATAACTGAGAGTTTACATGTGCATCTTTGATCTACATCTCTCCACTACCTCTCTTCTCCCAATCACTGGCAAACTATTTGCTGTTTCTGTTAAATCACTCATTCATTTCTTTTTTTATTCTCTGTTAGGTGGTTGCATTCAGCACTTTTTTCTCTGACTTACTTCACTTAACATTTCACTCTATTATTCATCAATACTTTTATAAATTTATAATTTTATAAATTATAAATTTTATAAATTAAAGGATTTCCTTCATTTTATTACTACTGCTCTAGTATTAGATGGCATGTTGAAACCTACTAATCTGCTTTCCTGGCTTTTCCCTGCATTTTTTGAGCTCTTCTATTGTTCCTCTCCTGCAGTTTCTTATTTAGGGTTTCAATTTCATTTTTCTGTTCATCAATGACATTGCTCATTTTGCTATATTCTTTCCTATATTTTTCTGCTACTTCTTTTAATTCATTGAAAGCTTCTAACCTCTTGCTTTCCCATTTTTCCCCTCTTCCTTGGCCTCTTTTAGTGCTTTTATCACACTGACTCTGAATTCTTTGTCTGACATATAAAGCATTTTCCATGTCATCCATGTTGGTTTCTGCAGATTGTTTATCCTTTGGTGGTGAGTTATTTTTCTTAGGGCTTGCTTGAGTATTTGTATTCTTTTTCCTTCCTGTGTTTTCCTTTGGACTTGCTCTATGTATTGAGCAACTACTGCTCTAGTATTAGATGGCATGTTGAAACTTATCTACTTGTGTTTAATTCTGCCATTGTGCATTTACTGCTGTGGTGATTATATCTTGTTTCCATGGGCTATTTTGAGGAACAAGTTCCTTTTCAGAGAGTGGATGTGGTGAGTAGATGTGGTTTTCATTGTATTGTCTGTCTTCTTTTTTTCATTCTTTCTCCTCTTTTAGAATGATGGGTCCCAAGCGTCTAGGACTTGTCGCATAAACCTTTTGACTGGGGTATCTTAATGCTCTTGGGTAGTGAGTGTCCTTGGTTCTCTAGTCTGCAACAGCATTGGTGCGTCTGGGCTGCTGGGATGCAGCTCTTCACTGCCAAGTTGCCTTTCCCTGGGCCAGTGAAACTCAGTTCACACCTCAGTCTGAATAACAGAGGCCCATTCAGTTGCAAAGCTCCTGGCCCCACCCTATCTCCCAGGTGCATTACCTTGGCAACTGGAAGTAGTCTGGTGGTGGCTGGCACCCTCACCTGAGCCCCACTGGGCCACTGGGGTGCGGGCTCTTCACCACCAAGTTGAATTTCCCTGGGCCAGTATCACTCAGTTCATGCCTCAGTCTCTGAACATTCAATTTAATTTCTGTTTTTACCTTCTGAGGAATGGACTAAAGTTGTTTTCTGATTAAAGACAGTAAAAACCTCTGTGAAAACTAGGGGAAATAAAGAGGAACCAAAGAATAGAGAAGCAGCTTATCTTTTATTTTATATCCGTTCATTTATATTTTTATGCAGTATGTGTTATTCTGAGTGTTTGCCTCCCACATAACACAAAGGGAAAGCTATCTTGAAAAATGACAAGGAGACTTTCAAAGTTTCACAGTGAGTCCAGTCCTTTGTAGTCTGGACTAGCTTATCTGGTCTGTCAGTGTGGAAAGAAGCACAGGAGACAGTGAAGTAATGATTAGACTCTAGAACGACATTTCCAGCAAGTAGGCCAGTAACTGAAGATTATCTGACAACTAACTTTCTAGCTGTCCTACTCACTTGATTATCAAATTAGCTTTCCTTGTGAATGGGGGCATGATGAATTGGAATTAGTCATAACATCTAGGAAGATATTACTTGAACTAGCTTCAAAGATTTAATAGGCTTTTGAAAAGAAGTAAAGATGAATGAACCACAGAACATTACTCATTGGAGAAAGAATATGATGAGAGGCAGAGTGAAGATCAAAGGTTCTGAAGGTTAGTAATACCTTTTTTTTAAAGGGGTGGTAGTAGATAGCACTACAAAGAAAAACTCTGTCCATGGTGCAGAGAGCCTTAAGAAGAATTAAAGTAACTGCTTTATATGTAGTACAAACTCTTTAGTAAATTCAGTGTGACTTTTTGTGTGTGTCAGTGAAGAAAAATCGATCCATAAAATCTTTCCCATTGCTACAGTACAATGAATTATACTTTACATTGGGAGTAGAATCTTGATACCCTATTTAATCCTGATATATTTTTAGTCTTATTGAACCTTTAAGAGGCTTTATATGCACGATATTTTATTATACATTTCAAAGAAGGAAATAAAGTTGCTTTAGCTCCTTGGAAGTAAGGAATTAAATCTCATGATGTATGAGAAGCAATTTATGTAACTACTGTAAAAGCACCTACATGAGGTCTCCTGGTGTGTGTTGTATCTGTTTTAACTCATACTTTTAAGGACTGCTCCTTTCCCTTACTCTCCTTTTCCATTTACCCCTAACTTGCCAAGTTAAACAAGTGTAATTGGGGTAATGTAGTGCCTTGTAGTAATATTGTTCATTTGGGAAAAGAAAAATCATTTCAAATTTATTATTTAGTGGGTTTGTGAATAAATCATTTGGAGAATCCACTATAGAATTTTAAGCATATTTAATACACTACTTTAACTGACCTCTATTACATATGTTATTTTATGTATGAATCTACTGACATGCATTGTTGCATAGTAATGTTGCTTTTAAATATTCTAACATTAGCACTAGCTAGGGGAAAAAAACTTCCTGTCAATATAACATTAATTTTGCCAAGGTCAAAAGGAAATGAATATCCATATATTTAACAATTTATGAAAGTTATCCTCCCTTTTGTATCTATTTCTTTAGAATATGTCTATTAAATATAGAGAGAACCATCTCTATTAAACATGTTTCATTCAGGACTGCTGGCTTACGTATATCCAAAACTTCTGCCATAATTTTTTCTGCAAATGACAACTTGGAGCCATTATGTAGAACTATGTGGCATATAAGAGAAAACACACACCATTTCAGAGGAGTTTTCAAACTAAAAGAAAAAAATAAACTTATAAAAAATATGAATGAACTAAATATAATCTTCAATAAACACAAATGAATGTCTATGGACCTGAGCTTGGGTAGATTTGAAGTACTGAGAAGTCCTAAGAAGATGGAAAATTTCAAAACAAAGTGGATTTGGAAATTGACTAGATTCAATATTAGCATATCCTCTATGTCCATACATTCCTCTCAATCTTTATTTATAATTTGTAACATTTTTCTCAAAATAAAACTATCTTGAGTACTTATAGATAAGTAAATTGGAACCTCAGATTTATGAGTTTTCAAATTTTATTCCTCCCATGGAGAATTTGCTATAGAATGTCAAGAATCTATGCTAATATCCATCTGTTCCCACCTATCCTCCACACACAAAATATGTCAAGTTAAATTAAAAACAATAAGATCTTAATTTCATTTTGAATAATATTCTTTTGAATAATAGTATTTGAATAATAATTTCATAATATTTTCCTTTCCTTAAATAAGCTTTAAAATCAACTATTAGCCATTTAACTGTCCACAAAGATACTAGAAATAGTATTAAAATATGAAGTTTAATATTTGAGGACATGTTACAATACACATTACTTATTGTCTAAAAATATTTCTAGCATTCTCTAAATTGAAATGGAAAATTGTTACTTAATAACTATCTGATTCATTTTTATTCACCTTTCAAGAAGGCAAAAGAAATTTTAATCATATCTCATAAAGCCACAATGTTTTGTTTTGCTGAATTGTGTTCTGATTTTCTTTGATAACTTTGTTTTGTCATGGAATGAGGGATGTGTACAAGAAAATGAGAAGCTTGCTTATTGATCCACTCAGATCAGGTTACAGGAAATCTTTATTTCAAGGAAAGTAAGGTATTGTCTCATGCCTTGAATTGAACTTCAGTATGAAAGAGAGCCGTAGTATAGTAATAACACCCAGCTTTCCAGCTTTATCATGCCTCTTTTATTTAAATCCTATCATTAGGTTCAAGAGAGGTAGAAAACCCTCAGATCCATGATGTGTTACTGTATAATTTCTTTGCAGTATTTTTATGGACCTATGGTTGGGTTTCCTCATGTTAATCTGGAAGAACAGAAAGCCACTGAAAAGAAAAAGATGTGTCTATCTGAAGACAAAAATAGAATGCTCACAAATGAAAATAGCACATTTTGAGGCAATTTTGCCTTTTAGACAGATCCCTTTTTCGGATCAATTCTTAAACAAATTTCCTTTGAAAACTTATAAGTCTCATAATTTATTTTTCTCTCTTAGGTTTGATATAGACCCTGGGAACCAATGTAGGTCACAATCTTTAGATTTTTAACTTTCTGTAACTGAGAAGCAATAAATACAGTAACACCTGTTTTAAGTGTCAAAGAAATCTCAGGACAAGGAATTCTTTCAGATTCTTCTCATTCACTTTAGTTTGGCATTGTAGAAAGAAAGTGAATTTGAAATTAGGAAGAACTTTGTTTTTATGAAACCAATAACTACTCTAACTATATAATCTCAGTTCATTTGTTTAAATTTGACAAGTCTCATTTTCCTTAACTTTATTACCACAGCGATAACTCTTCTGCAGACTTTTTGTGACAATATGCTGGAAATGTGATTTCCAACAAATAAAGTGGTTTCTAACATTATTTCTTGTGTTCCCATAGAAAAGAAGCAATAATTTCTATTTTCCTAAAGCAACAACTTTAATTAGTAGTGAACAGAGACCTCAAGTCTCAGCTTTGTTATCACACACAAACAACAACACACACACACAATTACAAGCAATATCACACAATGATATTACCTGGATGGTGACAAAACCACTTCCTTGAGGGGAAAGATAAATGTTCCTCAATTTTTCAGTACTCCTGTAAAAAGGCCTTGCTTTCTGAAACATGGAAGTATATGCAGTACGACAGAGGGAGCATATACTTTCTATTGCCCTAGACACATTTCAAGTTCTGCAGCCACTTGTGTAGTTAGTTGCTCTGATCCAAAGAGTACCAAATGTTTGCACTAGGTTCCCAGGTATGCTCCAAAGTTCCCAAAGGTAGGAGCACTCCCTTTTTAGATTTCCACATTTCAAAAAGTCTGAATCTAGAACTTACAGATCTCTTGATCTTGGTGGTAAAACTCAGACATATTTATTGAAAAGATGCACTCATGCTTCAAAAGGTAAGAGAAAAAAACCTAGAAATATTTTCATTTTATCTCAGGCGTAAATTGACTGTTTACTACGTTGAAACAAAGAATAAAATGTTTTTGGTTAGATTTTGAAATTTTTGTGTGTAGAACATTTGTTCTGACTATCACCAAATCATCTGGCTAAGAATGAGTATAGGGAGAACAACTTGATCACTTTTTTGCTTTTAAGTAGATACTAATGTAGTTCTAATTCAGAATGACTGTGTATATTTTTATTGTAAAAGCAATAAGAATAAGTTAAAGAACTGAACAGTACCCATATCAATATTTTACAAAATTTTTGTGGGGAAAAAATGTACTCTTAGATTCATTCACTGCATTAAAAGAAGGTCTCAAGTGAAGTTTACTATCTTTTGTTCCCAGAGAGGAAGAAGCCATAATTCCTATTTTCCTAAAAACATGCACAACATTAATTATTAATTTGCAGAGACCACAATCTCAACTTTGTTGCACACACACCCACATGAACACACACACCCACATGCAATATCACAGAATGATATTACCTAGGTAGTGAGAAAACCACTTAATAGGATGTAGCCCATTTAATCAATATAAATTTATTTGACTTTGACCTCCCATTAAATGAAATTCAAGTCTATCCATGCACAGGTTGCTGTCACCTACATACAATATTCAACCTGTCAATATTATACAAGTTTGTTCTATATCATCAGTATTATTGTCATTCTATGCTTCCAAAGGTGGTTTGGGGAAGGGCTATCATTTCTTAAGGTCATAAAATCTCATTGCTTTAAAAACTTAAGCAGTCTAAGAGATAGCATCATCATGTGGAACCATATTCCCAGAAGCCTTAATAATGCAAATTGTAGGGTATTGCAGTGACCTTTTAGCTGCAACTATAACTTCCATGATATTGACTGAGAAGCAGACAAGCAGCATGTTTAGCCTATTGCTGACCTTGAGCTAGTTACACATTCACCAAAATCCTATTTGAATTCAAGACTGGCATTCATACTTGAACCTTGAGTAGGAACAGGGACATTGCATGCATATAAAAATGATTAATTTAAGAATTCAATTAACTGATAAACTGTTTCATTGTTCTTTAAGGTGTTTTTCTCTGTCTCTGGCTTTATAATTAAGCATTTGTCTCACAACTTTTTTTCAAATCAACCTTCCAAGAAAGTATTTTTTAATGGTATCTGTTTTTCTTAATAATAAATTTCTGTTTATCCATTCAAAAATACATATTGACTATAATCTATGTTTATTACTTGTTAAATATTGCTGGAGACAATGAGATCAAAAAACTATTGATGATTTTATACTCTCATTGAGAAAGCAAATCAGTGTCAAAAGGGTGAAGCTAAATATAATGATGTAGATATTTATAAAAAGGGAGATATCATAGCTCACAGAAGGCTTCAAAGCAGTGTGGAAAATATTCCCAACCTGCAGAAGTAAATTGTTTAAAAAAAAAAAAGACAAGAGAAAAAGTTACACCTGGGAGCCATTGAAACTATGACTGTTCCTGGATCTGATGATTAACATCAAGATAAAATGAAAAATCAATTACAAAATTTAATAAAGACCAGATTATGAAACCTAATTATAGAGAGCCAAAGAAAATTTATTTCAATAATTTAGCAACTGGAAGTCTGTTAATCTTATTAAAATTGAATTCTTATTTCCAAAGCAATTTTTAATCTTTAAGATGAATAATTCTTTGCATAGTTAGCACATATTTAAAATCTCTCCTCATCCATCTTAGGGAAAAGAAGGGGATCCTGGACCAACAGAATTCCTACTGCTCACTATTCTCTAATGGTAAAGCTTCTGTTGCTGAAAAAGAAGCATGCATTCAGGGTGGCAGTGGGGACTCTGGCACTCTACAAGTTTCACATAACAGAAACAACTCATCTTCCACAGAGTCTCAGAAGCTGCAAGAGCAGAAAACAGACCAAGGGTAACACCTGC
Source organism: Uropsilus gracilis (assembly GCA_004024945.1). Taxonomy (NCBI): domain Eukaryota; kingdom Metazoa; phylum Chordata; class Mammalia; order Eulipotyphla; family Talpidae; genus Uropsilus; species Uropsilus gracilis. The sequence goes on along the minus strand of PVHY01002164.1, from coordinate 2,330 downwards.
TCTATTCAAGGACTGAAAAGATGATTAGAGGGCTTCTCAACTCATGAGACCATTCTATAAAAAAAAAAAAGTTGTCTAGTTTCAGAGCCAGCCTATACAAATATCAGTAATATACCAGTCTTTATCAAACACATTGAAAAACATATCCTAACATCTGAAATGTTCAGGTTTTTATTCCTTATTAAACCACTGCAATATAATTAAAGAGCAACTTTAATTATAATTATTATCCAACTTTACGTTAGGCCTAAAGGTTAAGACATTTCTTGTTCCTAGATAATGGTTTAGACCTTATATATTTTTTCTCTTGATGCTTAAAGCAATGTTAAGCATATTAATAAATTGGTATTTTTAATTTAGAGAATACTTTAAAAATATACCATCATATTTGAATATTCTCTCCAGTAGCACTTGTGAGTACTTTGATATACTAGGTATATATATTCTAGGTAGGTATTATAAATTTTTTATCTTCCGACATTTCTAATGTCATCTCCCTATTTATAGATAAGGAAAGAAAATTAAAACAAAAGCTAAAGTAACCTATCTATAATCACATAGCAGAAAAACAATACAATTAGAAGTTAGGTCCTATGATAAAATTAGGTCCTATGATATAAAATCAAGTTATAATAGAGTTTAGAGTTATGAACTCTCCAGAAAACAACTGGAAACTAATACACCGAGGCATTCACTAAGTTACACACTGAATTATTTCTTAAACATCAATGACATAATAGAAAAGAATAGAAATCATAATGCCATCCCTGATGAAAATAGTTGACAAACCAAGGTGAATATTTAATAATCACTGGGAAAAATGCAGTTTTTAAGTGGGGAAGTGCTAAAAACAAAATCCATCATGGAGATAGAGAAAGAGTGCATAAATAACAATTTGAGAATAAGAGTTAAATAAAGAGGTAACTGAGGAAAGCATGTTGAACAGAAAGTATTGAAGTTTCTTTGTGGATAGTGCTTTTGAGGCTCTGTCAAAGAGATTATCTTAATGCAACAATAATGGGAAATTACATAAGATTTTAAGAATGGAAGTCAAGGCAATATGATCACATTTAATATTTACAATATAAAGAATTAATTGAAGAAAGAGCCAGCGGTAAATTCAAGTTATCAAGGAGCTACTAAGGGACCATCCAAACAAACAATCATAAGGGTTTGAATAGGGTGGTTGTATAGAGGAAATAAGAAATAAATGGCTAAGTTCAGGTGTAATTTAAGTGAAATTTTTGGCATAATTTGTTAAAATGATATCAAGTACAAAATATGACAGAGACGTGGGATCTGAATGGCAGGTGCCGCAGCTGCTGGTGAACCTAGGACAGTGGCTGTGCCCACTCAGCAACCATACAACACCCGCTGGGCCCCTCTGCCCAATATCGACCTGGAGGGAAAGAGGGACGCAAGGGCTGGCCAGGACCCCTGAACTTGACTGGATCCATCCTTGATCCAGGAATGAAGGGGGGGTAGGATGACACCCTAGCTGCTTTACCCTCACTCCACTTAGCTCACAGAACAACTAATAACATAAATGTGCACACAGCGACATAGAACTGGTGAGGGACCAGAAAAGAGCCTGTGCATGCACGTGTGTGGGACACAGAACAAGGATCATTCAAAAAGATAGTAGACGCTGCTGGAATGGAGAAATAACTGTGGTAAAGACCTACCAGACCTTCATCTATGGCTTCACTGGAAGCTGATGAATCAAAACCCCATGTGGAACTTGCCACCCAAGGAAACCTGGCTCCCTCCCCAAGCCTTGAGAGAGGAGGCCTGCAGAGTCAGGGCATTGGCTCCACAGCAAATCTGCAAATGGATGGAGAGGAGATGACCTGCAAGGTTCATCTCTGGATGCCTGCCCTCATTGAGAAACCTCCTCACTGACAATGGCTGGTGGAAAGGATCCCCAAGGCCAGAGGTCAGAGAAATGAGATGCAGAGAAAGCAGAATGGCAAGGAGATCATACTGGAGCCAGTAACTAGAAGATACCGATTGACCCCAAATGAACATAGACTGGGTGCCAATACAAAGCTAAGGACTACAAGCCATCAAGCACAATGTGCCGTGGCCCTGGAACACAGTCCCTCATCCAACAAATGGACACAGCCACAGAAAAAGAGACCAAAGGAGCAATGAACCCAACATAAACCAAAAAAGAACAATGAGAGTGGAGACTGAGAGACTGAGTGAATACAAGGGGGTGGGGATTAGAGGAGGGAAGACATGCCAGTAACCATTTACCTTATTTATTTATGTAAGAATTTATAAGAAATTAGAAGTAAAATTAAAACTAAAAAAAAAAAAAAAGAGAG